>JAADYF010000059.1:0-52820 GCA_023338175.1 Phytopythium delawarense
ACGGCGCGGCCACTGGCGCAACGAACTCCAAACGACTGCCGTGCTGCTCACTTCATCCAGTTCTGTGAGTCCGCGTTGAACGGTTCATAGCTTCATTGAAGCCTTTGTCCTGCATCGGCTCGACTATCCCCAATATTCTCTACCGGCATGTTCACCCGCAAGTAGGCCCTCCAGTTGAACTGAAGGATTGGCACTGGAGACTCAAAACCCGGAACCTCTACATTTCTACAGACAACCATCACCATTTGCACACTCATCCTGCTGGATTACCTCATATTCATAATAATACTCTATTCCACAATGCTTACGAAAAGATGTGTTTTGGATATATAAAACCTATTATACTTGCATTTTCTATGAGTTCTACTGTGTGCAAATGGGGGAGGATTGTCTGTATCAATATCCACGGGTCCAAAACAACATTCGCTTCTTCTGAGTGACTTGACGATCTGGATCCAGATCTCGTCTCGCATACAATCGCCAAGTGCTGGAAAGGCCGGAGACAAGGAGAAGGCGAGATGGCGGAGCAGTTGGCGGCGGCAGCGAGCCGCGTGCACGTGGCGCGGGCGGCGGACCGCGTGTACCGCGACGAGTGCGTGCTGTCGTTCGACTCAGCGCTGTCCCCGGGCGGGCTGTACACGAACCTACGCTCGTTCCTGTCGTACGGCGCGCCGTACCGGCGGTTTGACGGCGACGCGCGCAGCAACTCGCCGGCCGTGTACCTGCACCAGCGACACACCAAGGCGCTGAAAGAGGCAGGGGAGGAGAAGGAGGAGGATGCGGCACCTACCAAGCTCGCGATCGGCGGGGACGGAGGGTTCGCTGTCAACCCGGACGACAAGTTCACGGTCACCAAGCACCACGACATCGTGGTGTTCGACGTTGCCGCCGACAAGGAGATCGCGCGCGTCCCGCTCGAGTCAGCGGACGTCCCCACGCGGATCAAGGAGGCCGCCGAGGCGGTGCTCAACCACGCTGGCAGCGTCGTGGCGGAGGAGGTGGCGACGTGGCAGGAGGAGCTCAAGGAGACCAAGTACGCGGACCACCTGGTGCAGGTGGAGAACCCGCCAAAGATCGCGTCCAACCCGACGCAGTGGAAGTGCCAGGCGCCTACGTGCGACAAGACGGAGAACCTCTGGCTGAACCTGTCGGACGGCTTCATCGGCTGCGGCCGCAAGAACTGGGACGGCACCGGCGGCTGCGGCGCCGCGCTCGACCACTACGTAGACACGGGCGGGATCTACCCACTGTCGGTCAAGCTCGGCACGATCACGGCCGAGGGCGGAGACGTCTACAGCTACGCGCCGGACGAGGACGACATGGTCTCGAACAAGCACTTGACTAAGCACCTGGCGCACTTCAGGATCAACGTGGCCAACCTGAAGAAGACGGACAAGTCGATGAACGAGCTCCAGGTCGGGCTCAACCTGTCATACGAGTTCGACACGATTACGGAGGCCGGGAAGAAGCTGACGTCGGTCTCTGGCGCGGGGCTCGTCGGCTTCCGCAACTTAGGCAATAGCTGCTACATGAACTCGGTGCTGCAGCTGCTGCTCGCGCTCCCCGAAGTCCAGTCCCGTTACTTTGACGCGACCGACCACATCTACGAGACGATTTCGTCCAGCACCCTTCCACCGGATGATTTCGCCGTGCAAATGGCCAAGCTCGCTCGCGGAGTGCTGTCAGATCGGTACGGCAAGTCGTTCAATGCAACGGCGACTGGAGCGCAAGAGGAGGACGAGCTCAAGACGCAGGAGCTTCGCCCGATCACGTTCCGTGGCCTGGTTGGCAAGAACCACCCCGAGTTCTCGACTGGGCAGCAACAGGACGCCGTCGAGTATTTGCAGTATCTTCTGGACGTGATGACTCGCCAAGAGCGCGTCGCGGCGGATCGGATCGGACAGTTGGTGAAGGGCGAGGAAGGGAGCGCGGATTTGCCGACTGCGAGCTTGTTCAAGTTCAAGTTCGAGGACCGCGTGGAGTGCCTTGCGTCGCACAAGGTCAAGTACGTGCCTCGCGATGACTCGTTCCTGCAAGTTCAGATCCCGCTCGAAGCCACCACGAACGCGAGCCAAGTGCAAGAGTATCAGGCGTCGTCGGAGCAAAAGCGTCAACGAGTCGACGGTGCTAGCGATGCCGCTGCGTCAACGACTGACAAGGATGAGGCAAAGGTGCTTCCCATCGTTCCGTTTGACGCGTGCATCGAGAAGACACTGGCGCCGGAGCTGATTGAGGATTTCTTGTCGTCGGCTACCGGCAAGAAGGGGTTGGCTCAAAAGACGGTACGCTTTAAGACATTCCCGCGCTACTTGCTCGTGCAGATGCGCCGGTTCTACGTGGATGAAGACTGGACGCCCAAGAAGATGGACGTTGTCGTGAACGTGCCGGAGCACTTTTCGCTGACGAAGTTCCTCTCGAGCGGACTCCTCGATGGGGAGGAGCTCCTTCCTGATTCCGACAGCGCGGATGCCGTCGCGGGTATCAGTGCCGCTGCTCCTGATGTTGTGACTCCAGACGAGACGCTGGTGGCGCAGCTAGTGTCGATGGGATTCTCCGAGAATGGGTGCAAGCGTGCAGCTATCGCGACGGGGAACGCCAACGCTGAAATCGCGATGGAGTGGATCTTCAGCCACATGGAGGACCCGGATTTCAACGACCCGCCGGCCTCGCCCACCTCAGCTAGCGGTGCGAGCGGCGGCGCTTCACCCGCCGTGAACTTGGAGCTCGTATCAAACTTGATGGCTATGGGCTTCGCCGAGGCCCACGTCACGTGCGCGCTCAAGCAGACGAGCAACGACCCCGACCGCGCGGCCGAATGGCTTTTCAGCCACATGGACGACTTGGACGGCGCCGTGGCGCAGTGCGAGAGCGAAAGCAGTGCGTCGGCGAGCGACGCGAGTGGCAACGAGGCTGGCAAGCGCCTGGACACCGACAGCGCAGCCGGCGAGTACGCGCTCGTGGGGTTCGTGAGCCACGTGGGCAAGAACACGAGCTCGGGCCACTACGTGAGCCACATCAAGAAGGACGGACGCTGGGTTATTTTCAACGACGACAAGGTCGCGCTGTCGGAGGAGCCGCCGCTTGGCGCTGGGTACCTCTACCTGTTTCATCGCGTGAACTGATGAAGAAGCGTCGTCAGAAGGCGAGTGCGACCGATGGAACGCCGTTGGTGACGCCAAGAAACAATATAGGTGAGCGTTGATGCGAATGCTGCTCACTCCTGTTTTCTGCTAGTGTTGTGGATCACTCGTCAGTACACAGCCAGGTGGACCTCGTCGACCATGTCTTCGAACTCGTTGCCGTAGTCGATGCCGTCCTCCTCGTCTCCAGCCGGCATCATCAGCCTCGCCTTTATCCTCGCTTGCCAGGTGGCAGCGACGTCTTGTTGGTTGCCTGTCGCGTCTTCCCGCCGCTCTCGTTGGTCCCTTGAAGCCGGTGGAGACGACAAGCCCCTCGAGTCGCGGATCTTGTGACGGTGAGCAATCTTTGCGGTCTTCTTGAGCGTGCTATTGACCACCCGTGACTCTTGCAGTTTGGTAGCTGAAAGGCTCGATGTCGCTGAGGAGACGTAGCGACGGGTGTCCTGGCTCGCGATCGATGAAGCAGCGACAGGTTTGGCGATTGGATCGTCAATCGGCCGAGGAGGAACGCGCCTTCTCTTCAAGCACAACCGAGTGTGCCTCTCCTCGCGCGCCATGGCGATCCGCTCGCGCTCTTCTCGCTGCTGCTCGGCCGACTGGCGCCGCACGCGGCCTTCGCGTGACCGTCGCTGCAGCAGCTTGACGTACAGCCGCATTGCGCGGTCCTCGCGCTCCATCATCCCTCGCTCGCTCTCTTCCCTCTGCAGATGAGGAAGCAACAGCGAACAGGTAAGCGCGATGCATGGTTGAACAGCCAGCGCTAACGAGTCAACAAACCTCTTCCACTTGTCGCTTGGTCTGTGCCTCCAGCTCCAGTCGGCGCTTCTCACGACGCGCTTGCCGCTCCTGCAGCTGCTTCTCCTTTCGCTGGAGTCGATCTAGCTCCTCCACTTCGCGGACTTCCGCTTCTCGCCGCAGCCGCTGCATCGCGTCCATATCGTTGCTCACCCCATCAAGGCAGTGCTGATCTTCGTGCGAACTGTTGCTGGTAGTCGGGCGAGAAGATGGAGATCGTGAGCCGCCGCCGCTAGCTGCCACCGGACTCAATCGCCCTGGACGAGGACGCGTGTGTGGCCGACGCCTCGGTGCTTGCTTGGGGAAGCATCTCACGAGGTCTGCGACGTCATCACCTGCACATCCTGCTGCTCCTAGCGCTGCTCCAGCTGCCGCCGAGGAAGGTGCCGATGGGAGCGTTGGTGGCAACACGATCGGCAATCGCTTGTTAAAGCTCGCGCCTGCAGGCAGCCAGTACGAGCGTTTGATGGCCGGCGACTCGGCAACGGGAACTCGAAGCGAAGGTGTCTTCTTCGCAGGGGGGACTCCACTCGTGCTCGTCTCTCGCTGCTTCGGCGTTTTCCGTTGCATCAAAGACGGCGGCGCTACGACCGATGCTGTTGAAGACGACGGCGACAGCACCGCAATGCTGCTCGGTACTTGCTCTCGACGCCGATTGCGGACGCAGAAGCCCCGCGCATGCGCCTGAAGCGTGACGACCGCCGACTCGACTGCCTCCAGTTGTCGCTGGTGTCGGCGCCATCGACGAACAAGGAAGCCGCGAGCCACGGCTTGGATGCGGCAGATGAGGAACAGCACATCGAGATAAATCAGCCGCGTCACGAAGCTGCGCGCAGTTGCTTGGATCATGACGGCCGCGCGCTCGCGCCGCATTCTCTCGGCTCGCTTCATCCGCAGTAGCTGAGTGTGTCTCCGAGCGACTGCCACGCGAAAGCCGCCCTGAATGACAAGCGCTGCGTGTTGCTGCGCGCCGTACTCGCGCTGACGCGCTCTCCGGCAGATGAACCGGTGTGTCGAGCGCGCGATGACGCTGGCCGCCGCCGCCTCCACCTCGGCGATCAACTCAAGCTGCAGATCGACGTACAGCTCGCGTGCTAGTGCTCCTCGCCATAGGCACTGGATGGCGACGGCAGCCGCTTGCTTCTTTGCATCTTCGCGCTCTTTGTGCTTCCGGAAGGCGTGCTGGATCACCTTGGCGGCGAACGTGAGTCGGCCGCGTAGCCGTTTGGCTTCTCGTACCTGCTGCCGATGCAGACGCTGCGCGAGTTCTTCGACCTTGCGCATCTGTAAAAGGAGACATTGGTGAGTTCCCAGCGAGCATGGATGTCCACGGGCGGGAGATGACGCACCTCGCTCTCGATCTTCTTCTGCTGCTTGTCGATGGCGTCCGCCTGCCGTTCGAGCTTCTTCTCGGCCCGCGCCTTGGCCGCCGATGCCGCCGTGAGGGTCGTGTCGCGGAAGTTGTCGACATGCCGCTTGGTGAACTTGTTGGAGATGCCTGCAGGTTATCGTTGGACATGGTGACACCACCGTCACGGCTTTGTGTCTGCCACCAGCACTAGAGCGACATGAACTCACCGGCGTTAAACATGGAGGGCATGCCATTCCTGCCGCCCGGAGCGGCAGCGACCTCGACGCGCTCCATTCCGCGGCAGCGTCCGTGCTTGTCTCGGTTCACGAGGTGCTCGCACCTCCAAATTAGCTCTCACGTCGTTACAACCGCGAGGGATGAAGGTATTTTTGAACCATCAGGTCGTTGGCAGCGTCATGGAACTTGAAAGCGATCTCCAGCCCGAGGGATGCATCCACAGCTCCATTGAGTTGATAGTTCGCCATAATAAACAGCCCGGTGCGTGCGTTGGGCTCGAGCAGGGTGACGCGCACCACACCGCGGTCTGTCTGTGGCGCCACGCTGGCAATGCTCGCCACTACTTGACGACCACGAGCTGGGAGAGCACGAGCGACGTGAGCAGCGCGCGCGCGTCCTCCGACTCGCTCTCCACCAGCGTCTTGCTGCTTTCCTTCCACAGCGTCACGCGCGCGTTCAGCGAGGGGATGCTCATGAAGACGTCGGCGTCGCCCTGGCCCTGCGAAATGTACACCTGCGCCTGCGGGTTGTGCTGCGCATCATTGCATTCGACAGTCGTCAGCAGCATGAAATGACTCGCGGACGATCGAACGCCACCAACACGTACGGCTCGGATCTGGTCGGCGAGCTTCTCCTCGTCAACCTGGCCCAGTAGTAGCGTCGGTCTCTCTCGGTAGAAGTCCAATTCGGCAAGGTCGACCCCCGCAAGGCCCGAGTCGCTGGACGAAGAGCTTACGGCCGACAGTTTCCTCTTCCCCGCCGCTTTCCCCTTGCCGTCAGGCGTGCCGCTCCCGCTCCCATCGGCGAAGGAGGTTGGAAGTGTCGATGATCGTGAGCTGGGGGGAGCGTTGAGCAAGAACGCGTTGCGCTTCAGCTCTAGAGTGCCGGAGATGATCGCGGCGGCCTTGCCGTTCACCTCTGTCAAGATGGCTCGCCTCGCCAGCTGCGGTCCCATCAAGCAGCACCAGCGCAGGTGAAGTTAGATACTCCCACTCGTGCGAAGGCCGTGGTCGCCATGACGAACCTTCGGGTCCAGCTTCCCGTCGACGTATTTGGACGGCTTCTCGATCACGACGGGCTCGAGCGGCTTGAGCGGCACGGTGAGCAGTTCCGTCTTGGCCTTGGCGACCGTCAGTTCGCTGAGCGGCAGCACCTGCGCGAAGTGCGACGACATGGGGAGATCGCTCCCATCACTCCCGACCGACGTCGATACCGGCGGCGCGACCGTGAACTCGATCGGCACGATCAGGTTGCGAGGGCAGCAGCGCGCGATGAACTGGTTGGCGTCCCCGCAGCTCAACCGCGGGTCGATGGGGCACGCGATCTTCTCGATCGCCAGGTCGCGGTATGCCGCAAAGGCCTCCGCCGCGTCAACCGACGGGTCTGCGTAATGAGAGCAAGACGATGAGGAACTCGTCAGGACTCAATCATCCGCGACTGTCGGAACGAAAACGCACCAATGAGTAGGACGGCGTTGCGACTGTCGTTGCCGAGCGTGCGGATGACCTCCGGCGCGTATCCGAACTTGAGCGACGGGTGCCCGAGGAACACGATCCCTCGGCTCTGTGATTCGTCAAGCCATCGAACATCAGCGGCGAGAACAGTCAAGCAACCGGCGACTTGAAGAGAGCACCTACCTGGAATGCAGTCGCGGCCGCGGTCATGTCGTCAACAGCGCGGAGGATGCCGGTCTTGCCCAGCGTCTCGTGGAGGAACGCGTCCTCTCCGACGTACAGCTTGTCGACCTTCTTCTGGCAGAGCCACTCGGCCCCGACCATCTGCGTCAGCTCAAGCGCGCGCGCCGCCTGCTTGGACAGGAAGAACATGGGGATCGGCCGCTGCTGCCGCTGCTGCTGCTGCTGCGCCGGAGCCGAAACCGCGGCGTAGATGGCCTCGATCAGGTCGAACAGCACGCCTCCGGGCGATGTCGGGATGAGGCAGACGCCGCCGCGGTCCAGCACGCGCGTCACGTGGGCCAGCACGGCCTCGACCATGCGCTCCGTGTTGGCGTGCGGGTCGCGGTCGGGCTTCAAGTCGGTGAGCAGCAGCGTCTCGCAGTCGACGAGTGGCAGCAGGTCCAGCTCCTTCGGGTGCCGGCTGTAGTCGCCCGAGGCCGCGCCGACGTACGCCAGCTTCTCGGCCGGGCTCTCGACCAGCCACATGCTGGCGCCGAGGCTGAAGCCGGAGCTGAGCGCCGTCACGCGCACGCCGTACGCCAGCGCGACCTGCTCGCCGAGCTCGACGCTCGTCACCTTGTCGCAGCAGGCTTGGACGTCTTTGAGCGAGAACATGGGCATCTTCGTGTCGGCGTCGCCCTCGCGGAACGACACGCTGCTTCGGCTGCCGCTCGCCTCGAGCGCCAGCTCCTCCAGCATCAACCGGCCGAAGTCAAGCGCCATACGCGTGGCCAGCACGCGCCCGCGGAAGCCCAGGCGCTCGGTCAGCAGCGGCAGCGCGAGCATCGACTTTGGGTTGGACACGAGCACCAGGTCGAGCGCCTCGACGTCCACGGCGTCCAGCGCCGGCGCCAGCAGCTCGAACGCCCGGCCGTTGGCGTCTTCGCGCACGTTGTAGCCGCGCACGCCGCAGTCCAGCAGCATCTCGAAGCCGCCGAGGCTGAGGAAGTGGCACGGCGCCGTCGAGGCGCCGCCCAGCCGGATCTGCGAGGTTGGCGGACGCGTCGCGCCACGAACAGCGAGGCGTGAGAGACCGCGCGACCATGGAGATAGAGGAGACGACAGCGCGTCGAGTGGTACCCGCGCCGGTCCCTGGGCCAGCGTCTGGGCCGAGCAATCGCATGGGGAAGACGCGCACACGTACCAGCTTCATGACGCCTCTCGCCTCGCGTTGCGCTCGCAATGTGTGCTCTTTCGTCGTTTTGATGCAATTAGGAACATATTTTCCATTATAATGTATGTCACGCATAGTGAAATCAAGTTTATTTGCCTACATCGACCAATGTTTCTGAATAATTTGCGCATCGCCACCACTACTCGAGCATGCCATCATGGCGCTCGCTCCGATCGCTGCATGCCCGCGGTTGCATGCTTCCTCCTCTTCGCTGCAGCTTCTCCATCTCTAGTCGCCTTGCCACCCGTTGCAGCAGCTCGTAGACAGGTATCAGACCCAGATGGAGCGGTCACGGCGGCCAAAACGAGGGCTCGAGGCGCTGGCCATGGACGCCGTCGCAGCCGCGGACGCCGCCGCCGCCACCGCGTCCGAGGCTTTGCTCGTCCTGGCCGAGAGCGAGTCGTCCAGCGTCGCGAGGATCTCGCCCATGGTCGGCCGATCCTGCGGCGAGTCGCGGAAGCACGTCTCCATGAGCAGCCGCAGCTCCTCCGGCAGCGACGACGGCACCGCCAGCCGCTCGCCGCGCGTGATGCGCATCATGGCCTCGACCGGCGTCATGCTCGGGAACGGCGGCGAGCTCGTGTACGTCTCCCACATGAGCACGCCGAACATGTACGCGTCCGACGTGTACGAGAAGACGTGCGGCGGCTGCAGCGACTCGGGCGCCATGTACTTGACCGGACCGAACGCGTCGCGCATGAGCCCGCTGCCGCTCGCGTTCACGCGCCGGCACAGCCCAAAGTCGCAGATGCGGACGTGCAGGTTGTCGTCCACGAGGCAGTTGCGCGCCGCGATGTCGCGGTGGATGAACCCGCCCTCGTGGATGTTGAGCAGACCCGCGGCCGCGTCCTTGAGCATGCCCGTCTTCTGCGTGACCGAGTACTGCGCGTCCGGGTTGGGCTTACGCAGGTGGTCCTCCAGGCTCCCGAACGGCAGGTACTTGGTCACCAGACAGAGCGGGAAGTGCACGTCGGTGGAGGCGCCGACGAACGGCACGACGCACGGGTGGTGGCCAAACATATGCAGCACCGCGGCCTCGTGCTGGAACTCCTTGACGATCTGCGTGCTCGTTTCGCCGAACTCACTCGCGCGGATCGTCTTGACGACGACTTCTTCCCCGTCGACCAGCGCGCGGTACGCATCGCCAAAGTAGCCCTTGCCGACGAGCTCCTTGAGCTCGAGAGACTGGTACGGGATCTCCCGGTACGTCTTCTCCAGCACTTCCAGCGTCGACTCGAGCATCTCGGCGCTCTCAGGCTCACCAACGGCGCTGCCCGAGGAAGACACGACAACATACGAGCGTAGCACGGCGACCTCCGCGCCGACGACGATGCGCGCCTTGAACAGCACGGGGCCCATCGGTACTTGCGCCGAGCACTCGACCTGGTACTTGACGTTCGAGATCTTGCCCTCCCATGCGAACCCCTGCGTCGCACCATTCAGGATGCGGAAGCCGTCGGGCACTTCCAGTGTGACGTGGACTAGAGCGCCACGACGCACGTCGAGCTTGGCGTCCATCGACAGTCGACGCGCCTCTGGCAGCTCGGTCTGCGCGCGGTCGTACATGTCGGCTCGCTGGCTCAGCAAGAAGGCCCACACGGAATAAATAAAGGGCGTCGTCGCCTTGGGAGACACGGCTGGCGGCGCGAAGGCGCTGAAGTTGACACGGTCACGGCGGTCCAGCAAGTCGTCGTCGAACCCGCGCGTAAGTCCTGTCGACGAAGAAGCGACGCCAGCGCCGCCTGACTGGTGGATGGAACGGTACACCTGCTGGAACTTCTCAGACGGGAACTCGCCGTCTTGGATGCTGTTCGTCGGCGACATGGAGTCGTATTCAGGAAGGTTGTCCAGAAACGAGTTGTTGTCGGCGGCTCGGTAGTTGGTGGGTGTCGACACGGGTGAGAACGAGTCGTAAGTGGTGCGGTACTTGGGGCCCGTCTCGAGCGTCGTCACGTGCTCCAAGGAGCCGTCAGATGTCGCGAACTGGCCGAGTCTGAAGACGTCGTTGTCATCAACTTCATACCGAGGAACATTGCCAAACTCGTAGTGGATCTCCGAGTCGGTGATGTCTGCCTCGTTGAACGAAACGCCGGCCTGCGCAGACTGAACGAACGAGACCGCGCGCTCCTCGTCGTGGTCGGATGGTTCGACAGTATCGATCGAGCGCGACGACGTGGAGGCAGAATGCACTTGGCGGTCGGACCCGCCACCACTCAACGGCCGTCGACGCATTGGAGCTGCAGTGCTTGCAACCAGCGGTGAGGTGCGGACGCCACGAGCGCTTCCGTCTTTGGACTCGGCCAGTGATGATGCTGACGTTGAAGGCGATGAAAGAAGCCGCGCGCGCTCAAGAAGCTCTGTCTGCTGTTGATTCACCAGCTCGTCGACGGTCTGGCTGATTTCATTCGCGTAACGCTCGTGTTCCTTCAATTCCACCAGCCGCGCTGTCATCGGTTCGACGCGTTCCTTCTCTGTTGGAGGTGCTGCAGCGGCTGCAACGGCTGTTGCCGTCGGCTTCTGTGTGTCGGTGTCGTCACTGCCACCTGGACTTGCGTGTCGAGGTGCCGCCTTTGCCTGTCGACTTGGCTTTGTACGTTTCGCGCTCTTCCCCTTGGCTGCAGAGTCTGCTGACGAAGAAGACGACGAAGAAGACGAGGTCGTGCCGTCATCCACTTGCTCATGTACGGACAGGTTCTCCTCGTGGTCGGGAGTCTGCGTCTTGAGGTCTCCGACAGATGTGTGGCCTTGGTCTTGCTGCCCACTCCTCGCGCTTGCTTTCGTATCTTGGCCTCGCGGTGCTGCCTGTGACCCTGAAAACGGCTCAAGCGAGCTCGGAGACATGGGCGACGCCAGTGCGGGAGCTGACGGGAGGATCGTCCCCGAGTCTTTCTCAACGAAATCGTGCTCGTATGCATCCTCGTAGCGCGCTTCCTCGCGGCCCATTCTTCTTGGCGACTCCAAATCTTCGTCCGGTAGAACAACTCGAGCAAGCGGGACGTCCGGGACGTCTCCTCTGCCCCATCCACGGCCGGCTCCCGGATGTCCTCGGCCCCGCCAGCTAGGACCTCGTCGCTCGCGTTGCCACTGGACTTCTCGCGCTCGTCGTTCACGATCCCAGTCCTCGCGGGCCGCCTCTCCTTGGCGCTCCCAGTCCGGACGGGTGTCTCTCTTGATAGCGATCTTGACGCCGCACATGTTAATCTCCTGCTCTTGGACTTCCCCACGGCGGAACTCGCGCTCAGGCCGCGGTAGTGGTAGGTGGGGGCCAAACCGCGGCGGGAACGGAGGCATTGGTCTCATTGGAGGCACTCCCCTCATCTGTGGCATGGACGCTGATCGCCCTCCTTCCATCATGGACGCATAACGAGCAGCGTAACCTGCGAAGAGAGACGCGTCCTCGTCAGACCCGCGTGCTGGGTTGGGGTCTCGCTGACTTCGGGCGGCAGCAGCGCGGTCGGCCTGCCCGCTCTCTCCGTCAATCCCTGACGATACGGATGGGGAGGACGCTCCGGGTCGCTCGCCTTGAGCCACTGCGCCGTACTCTGTGACTGGACGCCCGGTGGGGAAAAACTGCGTCGATCCCGACTGCATCGGCATCGACTCCATGAACCCCGGGGTGCCGGAGAAGAGCCCCATCTGGAGGAAGGAGGCGTGCGGCTCCGTGATCCTGGCGCTTTCGGACGTCGACTCGAACAGGTAGGACGTCATCTTGCCCGAGACGAAGCACAGACCGTGCGCGGCGCTGACGCCCAGCTGGTGCGCAAAGAAGGCGAACGCGACGGCCGTGAAGATTTTGACGGCCGCGCTGTCGGACGCCACGAAGCTCTCGGCCCCGAGCGCGTTGTCCGCCGGCAGCAGCTGCGCGAGGCACACGAACCAGAGCGCGAGCGGGATGACCGAGAAGATGAGGTTCAGGACCCACTTGAAGAGCAGGAAATAGAGCAGCGACGCGATCATGACCGTCAGTGTCACTTCTCGCAGCGGCGGCGCTTGCTGCGGCTCCGCTGGCTGGCTGTGCCGCTCGTGGTGGTGGTGGTCGTGATGGTGGTGGTGTCGGCGGCTGGAGTGTCGGTCCCGGTCGCTTCCACCGTCTTCAAACGCCACCAGTCCATTGATGCGCATCTCGACGCGCCACAGGAAGGCGACGAACTCGCGCACGGCGCGCGAGGAGCCCGAGAGCAGGCAGACGAGCAGCAACAGCACCGTCGAGCCCGTGAGCGCGCACAGCACGCACAGCGAGACGCCGAAGGCGAACGACGCCAGGTGGAAGCCCAGCATGCGTCCCACGGACACGAGTGCCTGCGTACCGCCGCCCATCGCGCCGCCCTCCGGTCGCCAGCCGTCCGTACTCCGCGCCTCGTCCGTCGCGGTTCCGGTCGCGGTCGTGTCGTCCGCGCGGTCGGCCGCCGCGGCTTGTCCTTCCGTTGATCGACGCAGCGCTCGCCGCCGAATGGTTGCGGCGGGTGGCGGGGACGGCGGGCGGAGGGGAAATGTGCTGCGCCTCGGTCGCGGTCGCAGTCGCGGTCGCGGAGGCGGTCGCGGAGGCGGGGACGGAGGGGGAGGAGACGCGCGCCGCCAACAAGGAGGGAGGCCACCGCCGGTCGGTCGCCGTGGGCTTTGTTCTGGGAAGTGGAGGCTTGGGCGGGGTGGAAGGTTTCCACACGGCCGGAAAGGACCGCGAGAATAGATACCCTTGCTAAACATGGGTGTAGGTTCAGCTGCGTTTAACCGCCGTTTGTATTTGATTTAGTATGCTCACAGGTCTCTGCGCGGCCTGTGGGAATGAATACATTCACTCTGTCAGAGTGATTTGCACGACCAGGTCTCTCTTCGCCATCACTTGTCCTTTGTATGACTGGCCGACTGACTGCCGCGCATCCCCCGCGAAAGAAAAGGACACGTGACTTGATCACCAACGAGTCAACATGCGAATGCAGTGCCACCTCCACGTGTCCTGCGCCTGTTTCCAGCTTCACGTCCAAGTGTATTGGCCCGGGTCCGCCGGGTTAGATCGGGGGATATGCACTGCAGGGTTCAAGCCACCTGAACGACCGTGTCCGGCGCAAGGAGAGCGAGTCGTGCAGCCGCCATCGAGTCCACCAAGAACTTGGACGGACGAGGCGAGCTGCCGCTTTCTCCTCGCTGCCGACATAAATACGACGCCACGGCATTGGCGCCGACCAACGCCATCCACACCAGCCGAGTCAGTCCAGCTCGTGGGCCAGGGCCTCGACTCGCCGGCCGTGCAGCACCGACATGCCCTCGGGGACCTGGAAGTACACGTGCACGTGGAAAATGTCGATGGACCGCTCCGGGTTGTCGTCGTAGTTCCAGCACGTCACGTGCGGCGCGTTCGCGTCGATCCAGTTCTCCACGTACTGCTTGATCTGCTCGTGGTTGAGCTCGCGCACGTGCCACAGCGTCCAGTGCTCGATGCCCGCGGGCGTGTCGTACGGGAACATGTTGGGCTCCAGGAACGCGGTCCGGTTCTTGAGCGTCGTCGCGAAGATGTGCTCCTCCGCGCACCCGTACATGTCGGCGATCTCGTCCAGGTGGTCCCACTTGCGCTCTTTGCACTCGTCGGTGCGGCTCCAGTACTCGATGTAGAGCGTGCGGCGGCTGTGGCGGGTCGACCCCTGTTCACCGTCAGTATCACTGTGCGCAGCACCGACGTCATCTCCGCGGCCGTCGAAGCACGACGAGTCGCGCAGTGCCTGAGCATCAACAGCAGCAGCGGCGTCCTCGGCCACGTGGCCGCGGAGAGCGTCAGCACATGGAGAAGAGCAGGGCTTTGGCTTCTTCTGTGCAAGGTCAGCCTCGTCAGCGACGTCGCTCAGCTTTCTCTTGCGCGCTGGCGACGAGCTGCTCACAGTCGATGCAACAGCGCCATTAATATCAACCGAGTCGGGCGCCCCCGCGTGGCCACGCATACCATCTCGGATGCGGCGAGCGTCACCTGAGGCGGGACTGGAGCAGGTGGCGCGCGCAAAGTCGGCGCACGAAGTCTGGAGGGAAATCAAGCAGCAACAACACCACGCGTTAGCCCCATCGTATTCGCAGCAGTTGACATGTCGCCAACCACGCACCTCGGTGTCGCGCGCGACCTTGTCGGCGCTCAAGTCGACGTCGGAGATGGAAGAAGGCGAGTTGTAAACCTCTCGCGGCGAGTCCAGGCGGCGATCCATCTCACCGGCGGCCAGCACGGACGTCGGAGCGAGGGATGCGGCCGCCGACATGGTCTCCTGATCGCGGGCAACCAGCGAGCAGACTCTCTCGTTCAGGACTTCCGTCGGGGACGACAGAGCGGTCGGGCTCAGGTTGATCTCTCTCTTTCTCGTGAAGAAAGAGGGCGGGTTTCCTCAGGAAGAGGAAGGATATCTCGTCGGCAATGGACTCTCCGACCTCTGGGGCTGGTCTTGGGCAAGTCACGGGGCGACGCGCGGCGAAGGGGGCGGCAGGAAGCGGGCGGGAAGCACGAGACACCTCGCAGGATCAATATCCACGGCAGGGAGGTGTCGGCCAGGCGGCAAAAGTGCAAATACCTCGGCTTAGCGCAAGTGACGGGTGGAAGGCGCGCCGCCGACCACGTCGCCCCTCCCATATACATACGAATCGAAAGGCAAATAACTCCAGGTCGTTCCTCCCAGTATTCGAGAGCGTCCAAAATAAGAGAAAGAATACGCCCAATTAAAACTATCCGAC
This sequence comes from Phytopythium delawarense, assembly GCA_023338175.1. Taxonomy (NCBI): domain Eukaryota; phylum Oomycota; class Peronosporomycetes; order Pythiales; family Pythiaceae; genus Phytopythium; species Phytopythium delawarense. The sequence continues at coordinate 15,076 of JAADYF010000059.1, forward strand.
CGTGTTTTGAGGTAAGATTGTCAATAGTCACCCTATTGAAAAATCAGTACTTTCTTAATTTGGTAATTCTAATATTACGGTTTCCTTTTTCACGTTGCATAAGACTTAATCGTTTTGATTGTCTTCACCTAAAACTGTGAATGTGGATGTCTATTTACCTGGTTTTGGTGCAAACTATCGCGTTTTATTGATTTAAGGTGTCATATATTTTTATGGATGAAAAACCTCGATTTTGATCATCATTCCTTCAAGTCCGCAAACGTTCTTGTTTTATAAGGTCGCACGAATGTCCCTTCAATACATTATATACCCTCCGTAAACCGATACATCACATTCCTGAAACCCTCTCGCACTTTATTGGCCTGCCGCACCAGTCAGTCGCTCGGTATTGGCGCAGCATTGGCGGACAATCGGTTGAGCACTTGCGGAGCGACGATGGGCAAGCGCACGGCGGCCCACAAGCGGCCGACGGCCGGTACGCAGCGCCCGCGACGTGTTCTGTGGGTTGAGAGGCCTGTACTGACGCTGGTGGTGGTACTGGGGACGCAGAGGAGGCGACGCTGGCGGCGCAAGTGTTCCAGCCGCAGAGCCAGCCGCAGGGCAAGCGCAAGCAGGGCAAGAAGGCTGCGGCGCTGGCGGCCGCGTGGGTGGACGACGATGACGATGACGTGCAGGTCAACATCGAGGAGCAGAGCCGGCTGCGCAAGCTGCGCAGGACGGAGGCGGACGCGCAGATCGACGGCGGCGAGCTGCAGAAGCGCCTCAAGGCCCAGTTCACGGCCACGCACGGCGCGCTGGCGTGGGCGCGGCCCGAGAACTTCCTGGGCGCCGACCGCCCGGCTGACGACTCGGACAGCGACGCCAAGGATGAGAATGGGCTGGGCGAGCGCCTGCTGCGCAGCACGGGCTCCATGCTGGACAAGGCGAGCGGCCTGCTGCCGCAGGGCTCGCTCGACATCTGCCGCATGAAGGACGCCAACCAGCACGCGCCGTCCAGCGCCGTCATCCAGGCCGTCAACTTCCACCCGAACGGCAAGCTGCTGCTAACCGCGGGCCTGGACAGGACGCTGCACCTCTTCCAGGTGGACGGCACGACCAACGCCAAGGTGGAGAACATCTTCGTCAAGGAGCTGCCGATCACCGACGCCAAGTTCACGCTCCAGGGCGCCCGCGCGGTGCTCACGGGCCCGCGCTCGTACTTCTACTCGTACGACCTCGAGGCTGGCAAGGTGACCAAGATCCCGGGCATCGTCGGACGGAAAGAGCGCAAGCTGGAGAAGTTCGTGGCGTCCAGCAGCGGCGACCAGCTCGTGTTCCTCGGCAGCGATGGCTACTTGAGTGCCGTCTCGGCCAAGTCGTACGAGTGGATCGGCAACATGAAGATGAACGGCGACGTGACCTCGGCCGCCTTCTGCGACAACGATCGCTACCTTCTCAGCACGGGCAGCGACGGCCAGGTGTACAAGTGGGATATGCGCACTCGCAAGTGCGTGTACGTGCACGCCGACGAAGGCAGCCTCGGCAACTTGTCCATCGCGGCCAGCGGCAACGGCAAGTACTACGCCACGGGCTCCAAGAGCGGCGTGGTCAATGTGTACGAGAGCGCGGGGCTGTCGGCGCCCGCCGCACCCAAGAAGGCGCTCATGCACCTCACGACGGCGGTGGACAACCTGCAGTTCAACTCGGACTCGCAGATCTTAGCGATGACGTCCAAGGACGACAAGGACGCGCTCCGGTTCGTGCACCTGCCGTCGCTGACAGTGTTCGCCAACTGGCCCACCTCTCGGACGCCGCTGCACTACGTGTCGGCCATGGACTTCAGCCCGAGCAGCGGCTACTTCGCGGTCGGCAACGCCCGCGGCCGCGTCATGCTCTACCGCCTCACGCACTACGGGTCGACATAGAGCAGCAGGGAACGCCCTGTGGTGAATAGATCTCCTTCCTGTGTGTGCCTCCTACTTCGAAGCAGTCTACTCTAGTGATCAATCTCAAGACGCTCAGCTCACGCTCGAGTGATGGGGCTGTACGCGAGGTTGATCTTCTTGGCGGTCGAGATGAGCGAGTCCAGCGCCTCGTCGACATTCGACTCAGCATCTACACAGAGCAAACTCGAGGCGTCAGACCTGCAGCAATGACAAGAACTGGCTGCTGCTGTCGCGTACGTGCTTGCTTGGTCGCCTCGCCTCGCGCTCCTGTACATCCGCACGCATTGTGTAGCACATTCACTGTTATCTTCATCCCTTGATGATGACCTTGGACACGAACAGCCTACCCTTATGTGTTTGTCGAGGACCTGATGCGAGCGGAGTGGTTGATGGCGTCGCGTCAGTCGGCAGGGGCAGTTGCCGGCGGCGTTGGCGTTGCTTTGGTCGAATGGCGACTCCATCAGTATGAGATCCTGACCTCCAAGCCCATTGGTCCGACGAGATATCCTTACCAGTTGGGTCTGCGTGGCCTTCTGGAAGTTCGGAGGATACAGCTCCGAGTCGTCGTGGGACGTCAGCGGGTGCTGGAGCTGGTAGCGAAGCGCGTTTATCGCCACACGCGAGTTCATTGTCGGCCGGATCTGTCGTTTGGCACAGCACGACATCAACCAGTGAGCTTGACGTTAGGTGGTGGTGAGTCAATGACAAGGAAGGAAGTCACCCTTGGGTCGACTGCGAGCGATCGCTGCAGCAGGCTCGAGGGAACGGCCGGAAGCTGCTCGTGACAACAGCGCGTTAGCCCAGCGCGGTGTGCTCCGATACCTCTCCAACACTCCGACCTCAGCTGCGATCCCCTTGGTGACGGACTCCATCAGCTCGTCTTCAATGCCGACGCCCGTGAGGAACGTGGCATCATTAGGATCAATCCGGAGCTCTGTGCACGCAAGGAGCTGTCAGTGATCAATGAATGCATGACCAGGTCGGAACCTAGTCGATCGTACGCTTGGGATGTGGCGCGGAAGGGAGTGAGGCTGTTTGGTCGACGGCCTCTTGCTTCCACCGGCTCGCAGCCTCGGTGATATGGTCTTCGCTCTTCTTGCCCTTGCTGGCAGCTGAATCTGAGAGCAAAAAGCTCGTGGCGCGGCTGCGGAACGCCGGCTGCAGCGGAACTTGGTTCGGGATGATCTTGTAGATCTCGACGTCTTCGTACGACGTGTGCCGCTTCTTCTTGCTCTCAGGGTATGCGACGACAACTGTGAGCGGTGGTAATGTCGTCGTCTGCTGCTCCGAGCTCGCTCTCGTGGCTGCAATGTGTGCCGTCATGTTTGGCACGGGGTCGAACAACAGCATCGATGGGTCGCTCGAGCTCACGGCCTCCTGCGCGAGCGGGTTGCCGTACAGGATGAGCTTCCGCAGAGCCCGAAGCTCGCACGTTGGGAACACGGCTGCCTCCTCTGAGATGGCGTTGTGTGCGAGATTCAGGTAGGCGAGGCAGGCGAATCCAGCACCGCGCTTGTCGCCAACCGTCATCGCCGACTCGGGGAAATGCGTGATCTTGTTGTGGCTCAGGTTGAGGTTGCGCAGGCGCGGCATCATGGCGAGGAAGGCGAAGACGTCGGTCCCTGGGATCCCGTTGCCCTCGAGCGAGAGCGTCTCGAGCCGAGAGAAGCGGTCCATGACCGGAGGCATTGATCGGATGCGGTTGTTGGCCAAGTAAAGCTCGCGGATGCGCAGCAGACCCGCGAGCTCTTCCACGTCGCGTGTCGTTAGGCAGTTGAATGACAAGTTGAGCACCTGGCAGTCGCGCAAGCTCACGCTCAGTCATAGGGTTGTTTCTGCCAGCGAGTTCGATTGGAGGGCAATACCTCGAGGCTGAGGAAGCCGCCAGCGGGGATAGAGACCGACTGCAGCGCGTTGCACTGGAGGTCGAGCTCCACCAGCGCCGGCAGGCTCGCGAACGGCTCGAACGGGGCCTGCCATCACATGGAGACATCAGTGCGGCTCCACCACATGCGTTTGGCTCGAGACGGACCTCATTGTCGCTCATGTCGAGCCGCGTGAGGTTGCTGAAGAACAGCAAGTCCTCGGCCACGACGCTGTGGATGTGGAGCTCACTCAGCGCGGCCTGCGTCACCTCGTCCGGGAACTCGACTTGAAGCACACAGCAAGTGAGCGTCTGGCGTCGTTCAAAGCGGTCGGGAGTCGCTCTAGACACGCACCGTGGCATTGCTCCAGCAGCATGAAGCCGTCCAGTGTCTTGGGTCCATCGCGCTGATTGCCTGGTGGTCCACTCGACGTGGCGGCTCCGCTGCTTGCGACGGTCTGGCCGGACTGGACGAGCGTCGGGTGGGAGCCGGGCTTCTTGCCGAGCACGCGCTTCCGCCTGCCCGAGGACGGTGACGACATGGCGTGTCGGTCACTTGGGAAGGACTGCGAGCGACACCTCGGGAGCACCACGCCGTCCGCTATAAATACCAGCCTTCAAGACCGTGAGCGAGTGGGAAAGAAGCTGTGATTGAGTCGAGCGAGCGTCGCCTCCTCCCCTTACATACATGCACAAAACTTCCCCGCGTGGGTCTGTCCCTTGCGTGTGTCCAGCCCGCGCCACGCTGCTCGGCGTCCAGACCAACAGGATGATACCGATGGGCATGGAACCGAGCACGCCGCGCGCCTCGCCATCCAGGCAGCGGCCGCGTTTGTGGATGTGGAGGCTCGCGAGGCTTAGCTGAACTTGGAGATGGCCTTCCAGATGATGAACACGCAGAGGCCGAAGATAATAAAGTACAGCAACAGGATCTGCGACATCGTCTTGCACTTGAGGCTCTTGAGGTGCTGCCCGGCCTCGCGCGTGTCGGCGCGCGTGTCGTCCACCTGTCGCGACGAGATGTGGTCATGTTGGGCAACTGCAGACGATGGACAACAGTACAGTGGGTCGACGTACGTTGGTGCGGACGTTGATGAGGTGCTCGCGCTGATCCTGGAGGTTGGACGTGATGTTCTGCGCCGTGGCCTCCGTCTGCGCGATGATGGCCTGCGCGTCGCCCAGGTGGTCGTCGATGCGGTCTGTCCGCTTCTGATACCGGGCCTCGACCTCCCGCTGCGCCGACACCGCATCACATGACGAAGGGAGTGAGCCACTGTAGTTGGTAGAGCACGGCAGGGGAGAGCGCCGGGCTGCGCACCGGGTCGTTCGTGGGTTCCTGCCGCTGCTTGGCCGTCTCCATCAGCTTGGCGCGGTCCAGGCTCGCCTTGAGCTTGTCGATCTGCGACTTGTACGTGCGCAGCTGCATCATTCAGGCGCGTTAGTTTGTGTCGCTTCCGTCAACGCACGGCGCGGATACCAACCTGCTGGTGCATCCGTCGGCGCTCCTGCGAGTCTCCGGCGCGCGACTCGCTCTCGAGGATGCGCATCTGCCCCACGACCACTCGGTCAGCCACCAGGACACAGCCACAACAACATCAAGAGAAGGAGAGGACATACGTATCGCTCAGCCTCCGAGATGTTGCCGAGCGCGCGCTCCGCCAGCTCATCGCGTGCTCCTGTGTCCGCCATTCAACAAGTGGTCGTAACTCCACCGTCAGGCCGCGCCCGCAGCTCGTAACCGGGCTAAACCAAAGGAGAAGGACGCACCCTTGGACGAGGCGTCGCCGAGCGCGCGGATGTCCTGCGCGGCGTCGTCGCGGAACTGCTCAAAGTCCTCGCTGTAGCTCACGAACGAGTCCGTCATGGTGCGTCGAGTACTCGGCCGTCCTGGCCGTTCCCCTGCTTCGTTTGCGCCGAAAGCGGCACCGATGGACTCGCACGAGAGCGCTGCTTCTTGCTGTCGCGTCGGCCGAGAGCGAGGCGCGCAGGGAGGGCGAGGAAGGCGAGGCGAAGACCACGACTCGGCGAGCTATGCGATCGATCGATCGATCGAGTTGTTCGTGCAGATGATGGCGGGTTGGAGTCAGTGAGAAGACTTGAGGGGAGAGGGAGGGCCGTTTGCGATTCAAAACTGAATCGAGAAGTGGTTCCATGTGCCGTTTCGGAGGGTTGCAACAAAGGATACTGTGCCGTTGAACGGGTACGTATCACCCCAAAAGTGGGTTCCACCTTCAGTGTCGCATTCGACAAAAGTATCCAACCCACCGAGATGATGAGGATGCCATGACAACGGGAGGAGACGAGTGCGGACTGGATTCTCGGCGCTGTGACGGCGGTCGACGCGCCGGCAGTCGCCGAGCAGCTTCTTCACGTCGCGGTGGGCTTTGTGGCGCTGTCGGCGGCGCTGTGAGCACGAAGAAAGAGAGAGAGAGACCTGGCGAGACGACGCGTTCAAAAACGCCACGCATGGCAAGATGGCATTCGTTCGGGGCGAAACACAGACAACTCGCGAGAGGAAGGGAAAGCAGACGACAGACGCCCCGGGGAGAGCGAATGGACAGACGAGTCGCTCCCTCGCTCCGTCGCCTCGCGGAGAACCCGCGGCTTAGTCGAAGCCGAGCACGTTCTCGAGGAACATGACGAGGAGGATCGAGGTCGGGTACAGCATGAGCACGATGAGCCCGTCCACGAGGCGCTGCGTCTTCTTCATGGCGATGTAGCCGATCGCGAACTCGACGAACAGGATGGAGAACGTCTCGGCCGAGAACTCCCAGACCAGGCCCGTGGGCTTGAACGCGATCAGCGCCGCGAAGATGCCGAGGCAGAACGTGTTGTTCATGCACGCGGCACCCAGCAGCGCCGAGATGGAGATGGAGATCGTCTTGGACGTCTTCTTGAGCGCGTAGTTATACGCCGCGATGAGCTCGCTCGCGTTGGACGCCAGCGGCGCAACCACGAACGACACGTAGAAGGCCGGGATGCCCGTGCGCGCGCCAACCTCGGACAGCACGTCCACCATCGGGTCCGAGAAGATGAGCACGAGCGTCGTGCCGATGAACAGCATGTACGCAGCGCGGATTTTGATCTGCTTCTGCTGCTCCTCGATCGAGAGGTCCGCCAGATCTTCCGGCACCTCCTCCTCCTCCTCGTCCTCGTCGTCCTCGCCCTTGGGGATGGCCAGCGACGCCTGCGACTCGACCACGATGCTCTTCATCTCGACGCGGCGGCCGCGCGACTCGGCGTCGTACTTGGCCAGCAGGTAGCGCATGACGGCCTCCACGAGCTCGTCGAACTCGATGTAGCCGCTCTTGTCCTTGTCCGCGGCGGCGACCCACTTCTCGGCCTCTTCGCGCGTCAGCGTCTCGCCGAGGTCCTTGAAGAAGAGCTGCAGCTCGTCCGTGTCCATCCGGCGGTCCTTGTTCTTGTCGTACGCGACGAAGAACGGCCGGATGAGGTCCTCCAGGCGCTCGTACTCGGCGCGCGACGTCAGTGGCGTCGACGAGCTGGCCGTCTGGTGCTTGAGCTTGGACAGTTCCTTGGCGAGGATGCCCGAGAGACTGATCTCGCCGTCGCGGATCGCGGCCACGCGCACCTCGTCGATCACGTCCTCCTTAACCTCGGAGGAGCGCTTGACGTTCCAGTAGAGGTAGCCGAAGAAGGCAACCATGGAGGCGAAGAAGGCGGCGACGGCGAACGGACGCTCGGCGCGCGCGGCGTCGGCGAAGTCGAGCTCCGAGTCGCGCTTGGTGGTGCCCGTGTAGAAGAGCGCCGGGATCTGCAGGATGAGGTAGATGAGCGAGGTGAGCACCATGGTCTTGGCGTTGGACGGGATCTCGTCGAAGAGCACGACGCCCGTCCTGAAGAGGTCGCGGCTGCCGGGCGGCGACAGCTTGGTCCAGTTGGGGTCGTTCTTGGGGCGCACGTAGTTGCCGCGGCCCTGCTCGTCGATGCTGACGCGGCCCGCGAAGACGCTGAGCGCCCACGGGATGGTGAGCAGCATGATGGTCGAGCCCGCGAGCGCGCCGACGCCCACCGACACCTGCTCCTGCGCGTCCGGGCCCATGCCCGAGAAGAGCACGATGGCGCCGTCGGGCACGGCGCCCAGCACGGGCAGCACGATGCTGCCCACGATACCCGCCATGGACGGCACGAGCAGCAGCAGCTCGCTGCCGTCCGAGATCATGTTGCTCGCGTTGAAGAGCACGAAGCCGTAGACGGCGCCCAGGAAGAGCACCTGGATCAGGCCGTAGCCCGACTCGGGCAGGTCCTTCGGGTCGATGAAGATGCTCGACATGGCGGTCGCTCTCCTACAACGCAGCGGCCAGTCGGTCCCCTTGCTCGCTTGTCTCCCGCGCGCGCTTTTGCCAACTGCCGGAGCTCAAGGTGCGAGACTTGCCCTCAGTGAGGCAAGGGGGGGTGTCATTGCGCATCCGGACGCTATCCGGAAGGATCTCATTCGGAGGTGGGAGATTGCGGTTTGGGGATGGGATGGAGCATCGAGAGGGTGGCAGGCAGGCGCTGGATCCTGCACGCTGGACTCTGTATGCCCGTGGCGACCAGGTCTGCCGGTGCCCGCATGGCGCCGCATTAGCCGCTTCTGGTCGCTGCGTGAGGCTCGTGTTCACATGCAGTGTCGTGCAGTCTGAAGGCGCTGTCGCGATGGCCCATTCCGGCGAGGGTTTGACCGGGGCACTCGACGAGTTAGTCGAGGATTTGGCCGGGTTACTCGATCGACTAAGCCTCGTTTTAGCTCAACACAGTACATTTATCGCCAAATCATAGGTCAAGAGAATCGAAGCACTGATTTGAGCTCACCGGAGCGACCAGAATCAGTCGGTGTTCGGCACCCACAGCTGCTCGCCACCTTGGCTTGGATTCGGTATGCCACCCGGATCCGTGACCAAAAGTGGATTTTTCCCTCCTCCTCCTCCAAAAACGAGCCGCTGTTGATTGGCATTGCGTGCCTCCACCACCGAGTCTGTGTCATGCATGCCATCGCCACAGCTTTGGCGGATGGCCCGACACGGCGTCGACTTCCCCCCTCTCGTGCAGCCGCCATGGCGATGCACACGTGATTCGCCGCAGCCGCTTCCACGCTGGCACCAGACATGATTTCGAACCGTCGCGTGGCATATTCGAGGAGTATACGCCGCGAACCCACCTCGGCGGCGTGTATACTGATTTCCATGCGTCGACTTTGTCCTCGCGTTTTGATGGTTGAATGAGTTCTGGCTGCACTCACTCGACTGCAATGGGTGGGCGTCAAGCGCATGCCAGCCTCATTACTGGCTCCGGCGCATGAGAAGAGGCGGAGCTTGCCTAGCACCTTGAGTCTAGCAAGTTGCAGCTCTTGCGCTTCAAAAGGCGATCTGTTGGTTGACCAAGAGCGTGTTGACATTGTCCGAGATCAATTTGCGCCAAGCAGCCGCTTCAAGGATAGACCTTTCGGTTGCGTAACCCTACGGGGGTAACCACATGGGTTACGCACCTCCTCACCCCTGGGTACACTGTACCCTGTGTACCCGGTTACCACGGAGGGGGGTACGAATCGTAACCCATGCTTCATCGAAAAACCTTAGGTTTTTATTGTAATGAGATTTGAATGATCTGTCTATAAAAGACGAAATGCCAGAGGGTATTAAATATCGTGATATAGTCTCGCCGAGGCACAAGAAAAAAATTGAGACCGGAAAGCTCCACCGCACGGCGGCATGTCATGGCACTGGTCATCTCGACGACAGAATGGGCCGCGGCGCTCGTGGAATGCGTGGCGTCCGAGCGCCTGCGCGTGCTGTACGACGACGTCGCGTTCCTTTATATCGACAGCAACACGGTGTTCCATCCGCTGGTGGCAATGCTGTCCGCTGGGGGCAGACAGAGGACCGCCGTCGCCTCCGCTGCGTGCGTTTTGGTCGTCCAACTGCATCCGCACGTCGCTGCGTTGGCGCGCGCAGTGCACGCCCAGTGTCTGAAGCATCCGTCGGTGAACGCTAATGTATCGCCAGCGGACGTGCTGGAGCGGATCCTGCTGTCAAAATGCAGCGACTGTGGCGAGATGCAGAGCTCAACGACGCCGATGGGTTACCGGCGCGCCGTCAACTTGGCAGGCGGCGCGCTGTTTGCATTGGCGCATAGTGAAGCACAGGCCAAGGTGGTGCTTGCGGACGTCACTAGTGCGATCCAATGCAGCCTCGCTGGCGGCACGGGAGCTTGCACTGATGCTCAGGAGGGACAGCCGCACGTCCTCAGTGGGACGCCGCTGCTGGTCCTCATCGAGCACGACGAAGGTTACGTCGGCCAGTGCTACTCGCACGGCCAGGTGGACACGATCATCCAAGTTGTCAAGCGCGACTTCTCCGGCAATGACAGCAAGCTGATGTGCGATAGAGTCGTGGGCGACTACGAGATGGACTACCGCGACCAGCTCGAGGTGTCTGGCGATTCACCAGACCTACTACGACCGGAAGCGCTGCGCATATCCGTGCGTGCCGGTTACAACACATGGGCTTCGCTTCACTGTGACGTCACCAACGGTTCACCAGTGGATGCTGATGACGAACTTGTCTCCGGAGTGGATGGATCGTGCTTCCATGAGCTTGGATTCGACCGAGTCGTTGCTGGAGGCCAGGCCTTCGCCCAAGTGTTCGCGCCGTGGGAGGGCATTGAGAACGTGCAAGCGTTTTACTCCAAGCCCCCGCCAAGTGCATCGTCGTCAGTATACTTCCGACACCATTGCGCCAACCACCACGGACGAGGTTACGGCGGTCGGTCTTTTGCTGGCGATGGTCATGCGGCCGTCGGATCGGCATTCCTGCAGCACCTCCGATCGACGATGCAGCTTGTGAGCGATTTGGAGCAGTCGGCAAGAGATGGATCGCACGCTTGGAGCCCTGCGAGGCTATCATCTGCTTCGTCATACAACATCAACGATGCGAATGAAGCCCGACACCACTTTCGAGCATTCCTCGCCAATCCAGACGATGTGCTGCTTCTCGGGGGTGGCGACCCGAGCAACACCAACGATTTGTCGGTCTCCATCACGATCGATCGCTCAGCAGCTGTCCTTGCCACCGTTGACATGGACTTCCTCGAGAAGTTGTGGGAGCTCCTTCTGGTGAGTGCACACTCGATGCAGTCGGCCGTGCAGATTGGTCGGGAGCTGGTAGCTGCGGTCGTCGCGCTAGAGGTGAACCTCTCATATGTCCACTTGAGCAATGACTCGTGGCTAGCACGCTTCATCCGAGAGCGTTCAAACGCTGGGAATGATGTGAACGGCACAAACGGGAGCGACCCGTCTTGCGAGCTTCTACTGGACCATGCAAAGCTTTTGGAGGCGCTGGCGGACCTCGGCCGGTGGCGACTGCGGCGTGACTTGGGGTCGTGGCTGACACGTCTTGGCCTGGCAACCCATGAGCACGAAGCGATGGCGAGCCATGCACAACAGGTCGACGTGACGGACAGCGATCAGATTGAGAACGTGCTGTTCCTGGTGGACGCATGCGCGCTCGCCCATTCGCTTGGTCTCCCTGGGTCGTCGCTCCGGAGACTCGCGAGCGGCATCTCATCCACGCTGTCTGGGTCGCAAGACAACTCCAAGTCGGCGCCGGGTTCGGGGAGACACGCGCTGCTTCCTCTGGGCTCGTTCCTACCCGACAGCTTACTCGCCAGCCTGCAAGGTGCGCACCTTTACTACTTCCCACACTATCGACAACGTGCTCCTGTCATTGACCACTGACTGGCTGGCTCAAACTTGGTCTGCTCACCAGATGCGTTCGTCTGGGACCTGCACATTTCGCTTGGTGACCGGCTTGAGCGGATTGTGCGCGTGTGTGAGCCTAATTTTCACTCAAAGTGCAGCACCTTGGCATCGTCCACTGCGACCTTCAGCTCAACTACGACATCTGATGATGGGGACATGGACAACACTAACATGGATGAGGACGGCGAGATGGACCCAGGACCAACAAGTCTAAGGCTCGACATCCACACTGTTCGTTCCCTGTGCCACGGGCTTCCGGCCGAGGTACTTGAGATGCCAGCGCTGCAAATCCTCATCGCTAACAGCGAGACGGTCCCTGAAGCTCGGCAGAAGGAGGCGCACGGCACGCTAGTCATGTACAACTGCTCCATTCGCAGCCTTCACTAGAAGATAAATGCAATGAGTTCAAAAACGGATCAAAGAACAAACTTTCCTGTTTGTTTATCGCTTGCGAGCGAGGCCGACCGCAATGGTAGCACAAATGCCGACCGCAGCAGCGACGGCGACGGCAGTCACCGTTGCAGTCACCTTGTCCTGACTACCCCAGCCAGTGATCGAGCTCAACCAGTCTCGCGCACTGTTGAGACGGCCGCGAACGCTCGATGAACGAGAGGTCAGGTGCTTGATCATGAGTTCCCCGTCTCCCTCGACCTCGAAACCCAGTCGGCGGTAGAAGTTGCGCACGCCCACACCGGCGATCACAGCGATCTTCGTGTACCCGTTCGCGAGCGCAATCTCCTCGGCCTTCTGCATCAGCTGCGTGCCAAACCCCGTGTGCTGCGCGTGGGAGTTGGGGTCGTCGTCGTCTTCTTGATCGTCTACCTCCGCCTGGGCCTTGGCTGCTGCCTTGGTCTTCCTCTTCTTGCTCTTCTTTCCGGACGTGTCAACCGACCCCTTGGACGCCTTCTTGCCCTTGGCGACAGCCAACAACTGACCGTACACGTGCAGCTCACGCACGAGTGCGGCCCCCTCGAGCTCTGGGAAGACTCCACCGCCCGCCGTGCGCGAGATCCGCAGGCGACAGAAGCCGCAGATCTTGGACCGGTCGGGCGTCTCGAAGCTAAGGAAGTACTCGTCTCCCTCGTTCGCCTCGTAGTGGCGCATGACGTACTCGGCGCTGGCGATCGCGCGGTCGTCCGTCTTGACCTCTCGGCACCGAATGCAGCGGCAGTTCATGCCTTGCGCGCGCATGCGGTTCTCAATCACCTGCCGCAGGTTGGGCTCGTCCATCCCGCCGAGAATGTACTGGCTAGGGATATCGCGAATCACGCGGTTCAAGCGGATCCAAGGATGCACCTGGGCCTTGACATCCATGAGCAGCTCGATCAGCGTTTCTTCGGCGTACGGGACGTACTCGCCGCTGTCAAACCACTTCTTGATGACGGTCCAGGGCGTCACCTCGCACGGGTAGATCTTCCACTGGTCCGCCTGCAGGTCTGGCGAGTGCAGCACGTACTCGAACATCTCCCGGTCCTTATCCGGGTTGCTGCCGGGCAGGTTCGGCATCAGGTGCACGTCCGTCTTGTACCCGCAGTCGCGCAGCAGCTGCATGGCGCGGATCGCGTCCGCCGTCGTGCACCCGCGGTTGATCTTGGCCAGGATCTCGTCGTCCGTGTGCTGAATACCGAGCTGCACGCGCGTGCAGCCATAGCGGCGCAGGCGGCGCAGCTCGTCCGGCGTGATGCAGTCCGGCCGCGTCTCGAGCGTAATGCCGATAATCTTGACGGCCGCCGTCTCGTTGGCCAGCTTCTCCTCCTCGAGCGATCCGCGCGGCCGGCCGCCGGGCTCGAAGAACGTATTGGCGGCGTAGAACAGGTCGCGGATGAACTGCTCCTGGTAGTCGACAGGATACGAGGCCCAGGTGCCGCCGAGCACGAGCAGCTCGATCTTGTCGACCGGGTGTCCGTTCATGGCGAGCGTCACGCAGCGGTCGCAGAACTGCAGCACCGGGTCGAAGTCGTTGCGGTTGGCGCGCAGCACGCTCGGCTCGTCGTGCAGGTAGCTGCGCGGCTGGCCGGGCTCGTTCGGGCAGTAGTAGCAGTTCCACTGGCAGCTAAAGCGCTGCGGCTTCTTGCCCTCCACGTGCGGGTACGGACTCGTGAGCACCGTGACCACGAGCACGCCCGACTGGGATTTCTGCGCCTTCTTGACCAGCAACTGCTCGAGCGCCAGGCCCGCAGGCAGCTCGCCGCGCTGCACCAGCGCGCTCACGATGAACTTGACCTGAGACTTCTTGGGCAGGCACTTGAACTCGCGCCGCAGCTTGACGAACGCGCGCTCGAGCCCGCGCGCGTCCTGCGGGTCCTCGAGCGCCAGGAAGTGTGCCATGGCCTCGAACTTGGGTCGCTCCTCCGCCGGCACGAGCTTGTCCCACATGGCGTAGATGTCGTCCAGGCTCGAGTTCTTCCACGACTCGCTGCCCTTGTCCTGGCTGCGCTTGTACGTCTCCGGGTCGTTCGGGTCGCCTGTCAGCTGCAGCTTGACGCGCGGCTTCTTGCCGCTGGATTTGCCGCTGGCGCTGCTTGCGTCGCTCTCACGGCGCGCCACAGCGGAGACAGGACGTGCGCCGCGGGTCGACGGGGAGCCCAGCGTCTCCGCTGTCGATCCCGCCACCTGCGCGCTCGCGAAACCCTCCACGTCCGCCATAATCTCGCCGCCAGTCGACCGATCCGACCGGTACGCCATGCCGGTGGTTTGACAAGCTTTGGGTTGGCTTTGACTGGTGATCAAACCCAGAAGAGAGAACTGTCGGCGCAGGAAATATAAGACCAGGTTGAAGGTACTGTGCACGCAAGATGTAAAAGGCCACTTGACCTGGTTGCACTTGGTTACATTTTGCTGTCTGCTATTGGAGATTGTAGTGGAGACGCTCCTACCATCCCATGGACGCATTCGACCGCCTCTGCTGACTTGGAGCCTGATGCTTGCCCAGCAACTGCTCGTAGTGGATCAGCTTGGCGTCCATGAAGCCCAGCATGTCGTCCTTGGCGTCCAGCGCCTCCTTGAGCCGCCAGATCGTCGACCTGTGCCGACAGACCAACGTATCCGCCGTCGGTCAGAACTCTCCAGTTGTTCAGCTTTGGTATTGCGAGCGCGTGAAGAGACTTACTTGAGCTGTGCGACCTCCACGTCGCTGGTCTCAGGCTCAATCGCAGGCACCTTCGCAGTTCGAACGGTGTCGTGCGAGGCCTTGGAGACACCCGAGTCGCTGCTGTCGCCCGCGTTGTTGTCGCTCAAGCGGACAGGCTCACTAGCAGCTATCGCCACTCCGAAGACATCCTCGAACTCGTACTCGGTGGCGACCGTCGTCTCCTTCTCGTCGTCCTCCTCCTCCTCGTCGTCCTCCTCCGCTTCCGTGGCGGAGAGCACGCGGATTGCCTCGAGCGTGTCGGTTCTTGACGGTTCGGGGCAGGGGTCTGAAGTCGAGCAGAGGTCGAGTAACTCATTTGTGAGCGCGTCAAGGTTAACCGTCTCGACTTGAAGTGACGGAGAGGGGACGTTCTCGACATGTTGGATCGCTGGAGAAACGTCGAGCGAGGTCTGAATGATATCGTCGGCGAGACCGGCGACGATTGTCCTCTCGAACCACTCGTCCAGGCTGCTCAGGTGCCGCATCACCGCTTGCTTGGCCGCCTCGCTCGGCTCTAAGCTGTAAGCAGCCACCGCTTGGTCGAGCAACTCGGCAGAGCTCCGGCGTTTGGGTCTGTCGTGCTCTGTCGCCACCCACCACCGGAAGCTCTCGAGGTCCGCAAGTTGCATGAAGGCTGTCGCCTCGACTTCACGTAGTCGCTGAGTCGTTCGCTCGGCCGCAGTGGCTACAGCAGAAGCGGATTGCTCACAAGCTTGACGCTCAAGTTTTTCCGCTGCAAGATCACCCTGGAGCTTGGAGCACTGCCCTCGAAGCGCCTGGAATTGTGCCACGACCTCTTCGTGTCGCGAATTCAGAGACAAAAGTAGCCCGCTTTGATGGCTGAGTTCGCCCTTCAACGTCGCTTCCTTCGCTTCCCACATCGCATCTTGATCCGCAGCACTCTGCGCAGCTGACGCGAGGGCTTGCTCCAGTTCTTGCTCCTTCGAGTCGTGACGACTCTCAAGCTCACGCATGTGCGAGTCGATCTGATGGATCTGCTCCTCTAGCGAGCACTTCTCTTCTCCCAACTCTTGTAGATTCTGCTCCGCCCGAAGGAGCTCCGACTCGGAGTGCTGCATGCAATGCGTCAGTGCGCGAATCTCTTCTTGGGCTTCGCTCAGTTGGAACACTCGCTGACAAAACTCTGCCTGTAGTTCCGCTCGAGCTGTCTCCAACCTCGAGGTGATCGTGATAGCTCGCTGCAACTCCGATCGCAACAGTGTAACTTCCGTATCTTGCAGCTTCATTCGTGACAGAGCGCCGACTAGTGCTTCGTTCAGCTCGCTCTTCTCGACCTTCGCCTGCAGTTGCAGGGCCCCACACTTGACAATACTGCAAACCCAAGCTTGTCTCCACTCACGGACATGATGAGTCTGCTCTCCCAGCTCCAGACACCGGGCGTTCAACTCGCTCAGTTTCCGATCTTGCCTTGTGCATTGTTCCATCAGAGCCTGATGAGCCGCAGCTGTTCGCTTGGCATTGGCCACGTGAACAGCGATCGTGGAGTCACTCGAAGCAACACCCTTCTCGAGTCCTCGAATAGAGGCCTCGCGCTCAGCTGCAGTTGCTTGGCTGGTCTGAATCTCCAGTCTCAGAGCTTGGACGCTTTCTCGCTCGCTCTCTAGCTGTCGACCCAACTCCAGCACTCGAGCGTTCAGTTCTTCGACGAGAGCATTCGCTTGACGCAAGCTCTCCAGCAGCTCTGCTTCCTTGCCATTCGCATCGGTTGTCTGAGATGCGAGCAAGGCCCTTAACTCCTCAACTCGCTCATTGAAGTGCACCTCGATCTGAAGTGTTTGAGCAGCGTGGTTCTTCTCGGCCGCCTCGTACTCCGCGATGCGCGTCCGTAAGGTGCTCTCAGTCTGCTCCATCACAACTTGTAGTTTCCGCTTCTCCTGCTGTGTCAAGTCGTGAAGCAACTGCAGCTCCATGAACACGGCTTCACGCTGACGCTCATGAGCCCCCAAGCTACTCGTTTGCTCTCGCAGACAGGTAACCTCGTCACGATGCTGCTCCATCTCGGTGGTGAGCTTCGCGCACTTTGTGTTCAGCGCTTCATTGGCTTGCTCACTCCGTCCAAGCTCGGTTGTCATCACTTCCAATTCCCCCTCCAGCTGCACCACAACAGCGCCTTGTCTCAATAGCGTTTCTTCGAGCCGGCGCCTCTCGATCGCCTCCGCCTTCAACTGGAGCTTGAGCGATCCGCACTGAACAATTGAGCACGACCAAGCGTGCTTCCACGCGCTTGAGCTCGCGACTACCTTGCGCGCTTTGACCAACTGCTGTGTGGTCTTTGATCTGTGAGCTTCGAGCTTGACAACCTGGGCTGATGTCGCGGTACGACTCCTCTCTAGCGCAGTCAACTTGGCGTCGGCTTGCTCAAGCTGAGCAACAGCTGTGGCCAACGCTGTCTTTGCGTCGTCGAGCGTCGACTGCATTTCCTCACGCTCGGCTTGATTTTTGACAGTGTCATCCTGCTGCTTTCTCAAAAGCAATCGCAGCAAGTCTGTCTCGCCTTGCAAGTCAGCAATCTGCTGCTCTGCAGACCCCATTGCACGCGTGTGCTCTTCCTCGGCACGATTGAGCTTTACATCACGCTCGGCCTGATCTTTGACAATGTCGTCCTGCTGCTGTCTCAAAAGAAATCGCAGCAGGTCTATCTCGCCGTGCAAGTCGGCAATCTGCTGCTTCGCTGATCCCATCGCCTTCACGTGCTCTTCGTCAATACGCCTCAGCTGGTCCCTCAATACTTGAGCCGCTTCTGATGACACCTCGATCTCAGCGCGCAGCTTTGCCATTGCTTCATCCCCATCCTTTAATGTCAGGCTGGCTTGGTGTTGAGCAGCTTCCAGCTCCTTCTGCTGAGCTTCAACCGTCTCGTCGCGGTGCTTCAGCTCAGCTTGAAGACTAGCCAGCTGCTCTCGTTCACTCTTCAGTTCCTCCAGCAGCTCAATATTCCTCTGTTTAGCCTCAATCGCTTCGCTTGTCTTTGCTGAGAGAGTCTGGGAAAGCGAATCACACTTCTCATGGGCGTCAGCTTGGGCCCTGTCAAGCTGTTCGCTCAAAGTCTCGATTACAGATGTCTTGGCCGCGACCAGAGCCTCGAGCGAACCAATTCGAGCTTCGTACTGCTGGATCGAAGCCTCTGTCCCAGTCGTTGCAAGCTTCAAGACACTGGTCTGCTCCGTTAGAAGCCTGATTTCCTCTCGCAATGCGTGAATTTGCCTCTCGGCCTCCTCAATCGCAATGCTTCGCTCGTGCTTCTCGTCATCAAGCACAGCCTCCAGCACCGCCATGTCATCGTTCAATTGGCTCAACTGCGCAGCTTGGGCCACAATTACCGCATCATTCTCCTGCGTTTGTGCCTCCCATTGCTGCTTGCAGTTGAGAGCACTTTCGAGATCGGATCGAAGCGTCCCCGCCTGCCCGCGGAGCTCCGTCAAGTGCTCGACCGCTGCTTCCACTTGCCGTGTCAGTTCCTGGCAATGCGCTTGCTCCTTTTCTACTTGACAAGCGAGGCTAGCTCGTTCGGTGTCAGCAGTCTCGCGTCCAGCCTCGCTGGCTTCCAGGCGGCAGCGCATTGCACTTAGCTCAGACCCCTGGCTCATCGCGAGCACGAACTTGAAGTCCAGCTCCACTAGCGCGCTTTGAGCGTCCGCGAGAGTCATCAAGCGCCGATCATCTGCCTGAGAGTCATTATCCGGTTCACTATCACCACTTTGGTGCGATCTCTCGTCTTCCAAGCTGGCGACCCGCCCAAGTGCCTCCGAGAGCTCCGCATTGAGAGAGTGAACACTCCGCATCAACGCTTCGTGTTCGGCTTGGAGGTGGCAAACTTGGCCCAGTGCTTCCGCCAACTGGACCTCAAGCTCCTGCTCGTGAGTCGAGGCAGTGAAGAGATCACGTTCCATGTCGGTCTTGAGTTCTCCCACGCCGCCTTCGCTTGCAGATGACTCTGTCTCATTACGGCTTGGCGAATACTCTGACTGCTCCATCGGTGTAGTAGCCGCAAGCTCGCTCAGCTCGCTGTTGATTGCCGCTAGCTGCAAGTTGTACTCCTTCATCAGCGGGGAGGCGGACGGCGAAGCTCGTGTTGAGGCCAGTGGGGACGCCATTTCCGAGCATTCAGACACCGGCTCCATGGCGTTCATGCGGCAGAGCGCAGACGTGAGTTCCTCTTCGAGGCGAACCATGAGGTTTCCACAGCGCAGAGTGATGGGACTGCTCTCATCGTTCGCTGTCGCTCCATCCTGGGCCTCATGCAACGCCTGGAAACTCAATTTCAGCTCCGCAAGCTGGTGCTCTAGCTGTTCAATCTTGGACGACTGTGTCTGAGTAGTGAACGTCACCTCCACGTTCCTCTTCTCAAACTCGGAGGCGCGTGCCTCACACTCTGCGAGTTGAATCTCCAAGACCGCGACTTGTGAAGCATGCGCCTCTTCCATAGTGCGCAGCTGCTCCAATGAGGCAGCTAGCTCGTCTTCGACACGCGCTGTCTCGAGCACTTGGGCATCTAACGACTCGCTCAAAGATCTTGAATTGGTCTCCATGTGCCGAAGTTTAGCGCTCAGTTGCTCCGCCTCGTAACGGGATGCAGTTGCGACGCGCTGATTTGCCAGTTGATGCCGCTTTCGCTGTTCAATCGCGAGCCAAACGCACTCGATGCGCTCACAGATGCCGACCAACTCCATGACAAGAAAGAGAGTCGCGTCGTGGTCTCGTGGATGCAGCTCGCCGCGTGCCATCACCGCGTTTGCGAGCTGAAGGAGCTGGGCGAGCTGCTCTCTGAAGGCTCGAAGCTGCGTCTCAATCTCTTGACGACCCAACGCGCAGCCACTGACGCCGCTCACAAGCTGATCGTTCATCCTTCCCAGCATGTGGAGGCAGAAAGCGCTCAACAGTGCTTCCATGAGTTCAAATACTGCAGCAGCAGCCACTCCATGGTTCACGGTGCACAGGTTTCGCTGAGCGAGTCCGTCCCGCATGGCTTCGACGACCTGGGCCAGCGCAGCGAGTCTCTTGTCCAAGTTGACCAGCAGACTGCGCTCTACTCCAACCGAAGCGGAAGCCTGAGCACTGTCAATCCCAGATACCGAAGCCAACTGCCGCAATCGGTGGAGAGTGGGCCCCATCGCCTTACGCGCGAGGTCGAGCGAATCCAAACAGGATGCCAGCTTCGCGTCGATATAATGCTGCTTCTCGACATCAAAGCTGTCCGCACAGCTGATTGACGATGCAGAGACTAGGGTGCCGTCTTCCTCCGGGGCCTCCTCCGGCGGGCTTCCACCCTCCAGGTCGTCGATTTCGTCAAAGCCACCGTCGATGATGATACTGAGGGTATTGCAGTCCATCGCCTGCTGCTGCGCTTCATCGTAGTCAACGGCACGGAGCTGACTCGTGTTCTCAAGTGGGAGATCGTTCTTCAAAGCTTGCTCCTCCGCTGTGAAGACAAAGTCGTCGACGACGGAGTGGCAAAGCGCATCCAGTTGTACCGCGGGCGACGGAGTCTTCTTTGGAGCAGCAAATGAAGAAATAGAGTCCGTCTGGATCTCGGCATGTTCGTGCGCTGTAGCACTGCCTTCACGCAGTTTGTTGTCTTGCGCGCTTGTTCGCCAACGCTGGAACGCTCGCATCGCCTGCAGCTGCAGCCACCGACGTCGGATTGAGAGCAAGTTGGTGAGGATCAGGTGCTGCGAGAGGATTTGAGCGGCCACGCGGTCCTGCAGAGCGCGGGTCGTGACGCGCTGGCACTCGAACTCGTACTCCTTCCTACTCAGCGTCGCTCTGAGCTCCTCCACCTCATCTTCGAGGCGTTCCTTCTCATTCTCGTCAAGTTTGGAATGCCTGGAAGGCGGCGACGAGGACGGCAGCTGGTGTGAAGTCACTGATGCCTCCTCCACCATCGGTGACGGCGCGTATTGCAGTGCCCAGCGAGTGGCATCCGCTACAGCATCGAACAATGACGCTGACTGCGGATCTGCGCCAGTACTCTGAGGATCCGTGAACGCGCTCTCTGGACACGAATACACGGCTCCAGGCGAAGGGGATTCCCAAGAGAGCGCCAGCGGAAATGACGGGCGGCGGGTCTCACTCGCGGGCGGCGGCGCTTCCAGCTTCTCTCTCAGCTCGAGGATCTCTTTCCTCAGTTCGTGAACGAGGTCGAGACCGGATCCAGGATCAACCGACGGCGTCGCTAGTGCTGGTTCCAGCATGGATGGAGACGGAGACGGCAGTCTGGGTACGCTGAGCGCATTCTTGGTGCGTCCGACGAACTTCAGCGTGCTCAACGTGTCCTCGAAGTGCGCGCAGCACGGACTGATGGTCGCCAGGAGAATTGTAGTGGCGTCTCCTCCGAGACTCTCCTTGAGGAGCCGGGTCAGCACCGAGTTCCGGTAGGGCACGAAGGGAATGCTGCTGCTCGCGTTGTTGCTCCCAGCGCCGCCGATAGTCGTGCCGCGCTTGGCGAGCGCACAGATGACGTCGGCGAGCGTGGCCAGCGACCGGTTGATGTTGCTAGTCTCGCGCTGCCGCGAGTTGTCCGTCTCGATCGCGTCCGCACGCTCACTGCCAGCAAGATCGACAAGATAGAGCTTGCTCTTCTTCACGGTCGCTGAGTGTCCTTCCTTACCGGCAGATAGCGGCGGAGGGGTCTGATGCGTCAGCGTCAGCGTCAAGACGGCATGGGAGCGAGACGACCGGCCGTTTGCGGTCGTCGAAGCCACAGAACGCTGCCGGTTGCCCTCCTCTAGCAGCGCCTGCACCGCGTCGAATGTCACGGTCTTGACCTGCCGCGCGTTCTCGACGTACGTGCCTTGCTCCGGGTGTTCTCTGACCTTCAAAGCCTCTTGTGCTCGCTGTGAGGCATCATGACGCACCGATCACTGACGATTAGAAGGGTGCTACATCACCAATACGACAAGTTGGGCGTCGTACCTTGGCACTGGCTGGAGGGAGCAACAAGTCGAACACTTTCTCGTTGTAGACCTCGACGAAGCTCACGTGCACCGCGCTCTTGTCGCCAAAGTCTTGCTGCAGCTCCTCCAGTCTGTCGAAGAGGCCGCGGCAGATCCGTGGTGTCAGTCCTCGTCGAGAGGCAGCAGAAGTCGATGCTCCGGATGCTGCTGTTGCCCCCGAAGCTCGTGTGGAGACTCGGCTAGTGACAGCTCCTCTAGATGCCGAGCCAGCTGTCGAAGCGATCGCTTTGCTGACTGGCCCACCGCCTGTCATTGTGAACGTCTTGCCCGTTCCCGATTGCCCGTAAGCGAGGATGGCGCAGTTGGATCCTTGCAGCACCGTCTCGATCGCCAACCCGCCGAGCGACTCGTACACGACGCCCTGAGTCGCCACCTGGCGTCCAGCAGCGTGGTCATACGACCAGAAGCTGTAATCGAAGGCGAACTCGTGCGTGAACTGCTTACTCGCCGGCGGTGGCAGCGGCGCAACCTGAGCGTCTCCATCGCAGGAGGGTGGCGGAGAAAGCGGTGAAGTCAGAGCCACAGGGTTGACGATCCGCGTCCATCCGCCCTCGTCCGGTGGTGCCATGTCCACAATGCGCCGATACCCTTTCTTCTTCTCGGCTGGGAGCATGGGGCGGACTCGAACCGCCGTGGCAAGACGGTAGTCGCTGCCGATGAGCCATCCGACCGTCGCGGCGTCACTGGCGTTGCTGATAGAGCTGACACTCATCGCGTCGGCTGCACCGTGATCAGCATCGTTGTCCTCGTCCTGCTGTGGCTGCTCTTCTTGGTTGTTTGCTGGAGCAGCAGCCTTTGCTGGTCCTGCTTTGCTCTGTGTAGAGCTAGGAGCTCGCTTTCGAGTGGCTGGAGTGGGGACAACTGCCGGGGCTTTCGACTTCGTTGCAGCCACCTTGGACACTCGGGCAGTAGTCGGACCAGCAACCGGTGCCGCTTTTTCGGAGGTTGCACGCGCTCTAGCGCTGCCAGTGGTGCCCCCGCCTGCCTTGCTGCTCGAGGCGGTGCTTCGAGCGGCAGCACTCGTCGCCGGGCGGCCTCGTTGCATGGTTGCAAAGCGCCAGTTGGGTCGCCAAGAAGGAGAATGCCTGCGGCTAAGCAACGGCTAAGACGGAGTCAAGGACGTGAAGCGGCTGAGAGGGTCGTGGCGACAGTTGCGGCGAGGCACAAGAGGTGGAAGGACGGCTGGCCATGGCCAAACGCCAAGAAAAGACCGGGAGCGAGGCGAGAAACGGACGCTGAAACCTCTCGCGAGGTTGCATTTCGTGTTGGAAGGGAGAATGCAAGGCGGGACAGCATTGGCCGGCTGGACGATCGTGGGTCTGAGTGGAAAACGGCACTGAGAGCTTCAAGCCTCCAACTCAAGACGGAAACCAAGGCTGTATGTGGGAAAACGGGAAGGTTGGAGATCTGCCCTCTCCGACGAAGCTATTCTCGCCATCGGAGACGCCGAACTGGAAATAGACGCCCAAGTCGCGCCTGCGACAAAGTGTCAGCCAAGATCAGCATGGAAGGCAGCGAGTGTGCGGCCTCGAGCGTGCGCTATTCCTGTCATGACCGCCTTGAAGCTCACAAATTGCGGCAGGGATAAATATGGCGCCGCATGTTGTGGGACTTCTTCTGGCATCGCCTCGCTGAGGGCGAGCTTTGACGCGCTGGAGGTCGGCATCTGTCCCTGACACCTCCGCATTCTGGAATTTCCTCTTCGACGAGCGAGCGAATCGACCGACCAACTCAAGAATCCCGCGCCGAGCGCCATGTCGACCAAGTCGCTCTTCCACATGGGCGACAGCAGCGATATGGACGGAGACGACGTGTCGCTCACGACGGAGACACCAATCGACCGCAAGATCCTGCTGCGCGAGGCGTTCGCCGAGTTCCTCGGCACCATGATCCTCGTGCTTGTGGGCGACGGTGTTGTGTGCCAGACGGTCGTCTCGCAAGGTATCGAGATGAAGAACGCGCTCAAAAAGGAAATCAACCCGGACCTGTCGAGCTACGCCGGTGACTGGTCCACCATCTCGTTCGGCTACGGCATCGCGCTCATGATGGGCTTGTACGTGTCGGCCGGCGTCAGCGGTGGACACCTCAACCCGGCAGTGACGGTCGCCATGTGCCGCCACGGCCGCTGCGATTGGAAGAAGGCGCCGTACTACATCGCGGCGCAGTTCGCCGGCGCCTTTGTCGGCGCGCTTATCGTCTTCATCGGGTACTACCCGGGCCTGAGCGAGCTCGACTCGTGGGAGATCGGCACGGCAGGCATCTTCGCCACGTACCCCAAGGACCACGAAGGCATCGTCGCGGGCTTCATCGACGAGGTCATCGGTAGCTTCCTGCTGCTGCTCGGCATCTTCGCCGTGACCGACAAGCACAACAATGAGGCCGACAACGGCAACAAGCCGCTCGTGATCGGGCTCGTGCTCTCGGGTATCGCACTCTCGTTCGGCTACAACACGGGCTTCGCACTCAACCCGGCCCGTGACTTCTCGCCGCGCGTCTTCACGGCCATGGCTGGCTGGGGCGGACAGGTCTTCACCTACGGCAATGGCTACTTCTGGGTGCCTATTATCGCCCCCTTCTTCGGTGCGCTCCTCGGAGCCGAGACGTACACGTTCATGATCGCGCGCCACCACCCGCCCAAGTTCATCTCGTCCACCGACGAGGCCTAAGCCCTCCGACCGCTGGCTTCCAGCCTCGCGATGATCTTCATTTATGAATCACGAACGCTAAGAACACAGCATGAACAGGACTCGCCTCCGATTCCATTAGCATCTGCCGCGTCCATCAACTGCAAGCCAAAAGAAAGCCACGTATTCATAAGAAGGACGTATCTGTGGACAAGCAGAGCCACAGGGCACTCTCACACTTTTCACACGATGCTCGAATCGCCGACCTCACGGTCCACGTCCGCTCCGACTTCATGGTCCTTGCCATGCTCCGCGGCATCGCCAGCTGAGACACCGCCGGTCGATTCGCCACTCGCGCGGAGAGCAATGTCCACGTTGGCCGACGGGTCGGAGCGAGACGCAAGGAAGAACTGAGAGCCTGCTGGAAGACTCGCGATCGTCGTCGTCGATGTGGTGAAGCTCGAATCAGCCGCTGAGGCGCTTGGCACGGACCCCGTCTGGTCGTCGGACGACGAGCCGCCAGAGTTGATCACAGCAGGAAGTGCGGCCTCTTCCGCCAATCGGTCTGGGTGGAACGGATGAAATGAGGAGCCGGTGTGAGCCATTACAGCGAGAGCGGCGTGGATGTGCTCGTCGTCGCAACCTTACCTTGATGCCACTTGGCCAAAAGGGTGACGACCATGTCCGAGACGTCCTGCAGCCGCTTGTGGATCACCCTCGACGATGTGCGTTTGAGCTCGCTGATGAGCGGCTGAAGCTCCGACGTAGCCATGTTGATCTTCTGGTCATCAGCCAGCACCTCCTTCAGCAACAGCGTCGGTCCAAGAGCGCCTCCTTCAGATCATTGATGTGTTAGCCCGCGTCTCCAACTTTTGGTTGACCTTGAGGGATGTGTATCCACGGTACCGGAGTGCGAAGTGTGGTTTGATTGTCCACGTGCCGATCCTCTCGAACCTAATTGCAACAGTCAGATTCAAGCATTCGATCAGCATGGAGGTAGCTTCGGACGAGGAAGAGGCCGATTTACCGTATGCAGAGGCACCTGACGTTGGTGCCAATACCGAGGACAACAATTGATGAGACTCCCAGTCATAGAAGCACAGCGATCCAGGACCCGCTCACCTGTGTCGACGTCCATGCCCGCCTCTAGCTCCGATATCATCCGCGCCGGCGTGTCGAAGTCTGCGTTTCGTCGCCACGATCGCTCAAACAGCAGTGAGCACCGGCGCCAGTTCCTGTCCACAGCCTCCATCAACTGCACCCTACCGGTCTCTTCGCCCTCGAAGTTGCGAGTCGCGGCGCTAGCGCTCGGCTGCGGCTCGCTCTCCACCTGTGCGCCGAGCAGCAGCTCGTCCGGGACCGAGCTGTTGTTCGAGTAGCAGTTGTAGATCTCGTCGCTGATGCGGTGGTTGTGCTGGGAGATCTGCGGTGGGCGTCCCACGTTAGCATGGCGCGTACAATGCCCAGCTCGGCCCTCCTCACAACAAGAACAGCATCCGTACCTGGTTGCGCACGCGCACGCACCAGCGCACCTCTCCGTTCTCGCCAGCCTCGCACACGACGTCGGCCGTGATGCGCGCCGAGCAGCCCGTGTACCGGTTGTGCAGGTGCGTGCGCACGCCCTGTCCGCGCGAGGGCTGGATGCACCCGTGCGTGCACCAGTAGGCCATGGTGGCGTACTGGAACGAGTCGGGCACGTTGTACTTTTTGAACTTGTGCTTGGTGTTCCAGTAGGCCGTGGTGGACGAGCTGCGGCGCCGGTAGAGCGTCTTGGTGCGCGCCATGTACTGCGTCCAGGCCTGGATGAACTCGTCCCAGCCGTCGAACGTCTGCGGCTCGAACGGCGGCAGGCGCAGCACTACAGACCGCCGCGCCCGCGTCGCGTCCTCGCGCAGCTTGTAGTTCTTGGTGCGCCGCTTCTTGACCACGGGTGCCGGTTCTTCGCCGCCCTCGGGCTCCCGCGCGCGCAGGTATACCATGCCACCGACCACCGGGTCGCCCAGCGCCAACGCCGCCTCCTTGCCCGCCATGACGGGCCCGCCGGCTGCTCCAGTCGCGGAGGAAGGGGCGACAGAAGGACGGAGAGGCGAAGGCGTCACCTTGCTCGAGCTTGAGGCCGTCTTTGAGTTGGCGCGCGCTTGGCGCTTCCGAGGTTCGCACCCCGCCAAACACGTTAAGTGCGCGGTTGTATCGGCTTTCGCGGGGAGCGAGGACTACCGTGCCCATCAGCGCCACTTGAACCTTGCGGAAACGGACCAAAGCGTCCGTATTCGCTCCATTTTGAATAAGTCTCGGGATTCATTCATAATCCAGCAATGCCGATAAAGCGAGGAGATGGCAGCGTTATGTTCGATGGCTTGTAACATGCTGCGCGACGGTACCGCCGGTCGGGGGAACGGGGCACACGCTGGCTCGCACTCTGGGAATTGAGTTGAGCCGACGCCGGCAGAGGAAGCTGCCGCCTGTCGCGGGCCCCGAGGGAAGCGCCGCCGCGCATGCCGAGCGCCCCGCCGCCGGCTGAGGTCCCGAGTATCGCGTCCGCCGTCTAGCTGTGCTAGCTGTGGTCCAGGCCGCGTCCTTCCCTCGCTACTGCGGCCGCCGCAAGGCGCTGTCTAGGCGTCCTTTCTCGCTCAGCAAAGGCCCGAGGCGGTGTGGAACGCGTCGGAGACCAGCCAGATGGAGCAGGAGGAGCTGGCGACGGCCGTGCTGCTGTCACCGACGCGCGACCCGGCCAAGAACGGCGAGATCGCGCAGCGCTGGATGGAGATGGTGCTCGGCGAGAAGTTCCGCGCGGCCTTCCCGGCCGTGCTGCTCTCGGGCGAGCGCCTCTGCGACTTGGCCAACAGGGTCTTCCGCGCGCTCGGCATGGCCGGCGAGGTCGTCGCGGACAAGCTGGAGCCGAGCGACGACGGGGAAGGCGGCGGCGCGCCGTCCGAGGCCGCGATGGACAACGTGCGCAAGTATCTAAGGTGCGTCCGAGTGCGGATAGACGGCTTGGGGGAGGAAAGATCGCGCACTCATGCTGTTGCTGTTGTGTACTTGCTGCGTAGCGCGTGCGAAGCGATTGGCGTGGATAAAGAGGACCTGTTCGAGCCGGACGATCTGCTCCAGACGTACGACATCGGGCGGGTGTACCGGAACATCCTCGCGCTGCAGTGCGTCGCCGTGTCCATGTCTAGTCGGCGATCGATTGACGAGCGCAGCTCGCTGGTCGGAGTGAACGTCATGGTGCGTGAGCATTTGCAACCAGAGTGGATCGTGTTTGTGGATCGTGTGGGCCGCACTGATGCTGACTGGGCGGTGTGCCAATGTGACCGCAGGACACGTCTCCGCTGTCGGAGCACGGGATCTTCGATGAGGACGACGAAGACCAAGAAGTGGAGTCGCCTTCCACCACCAACCTGCTGCAGCAAACGCGCTGGCAGCGGCTGCTCTTTGAGTACGAGTATCAGCTGTTGCGGCAGGCAGATCAGAGCGACAAGAGCTCGGCAGACGCGCACGAAGGCGTGGGGCAGCTTGCGCATGATATTTGGCGCACCGAAGAGCGGATTCGCACGGTGATTGCGCGCCAGGACCGCGACTATGGACTGGTACCGGACGATCTCCACGGAAAGCTGTGGATGCTTGCCTCCGGTGCCCAAATGGAGATGCGGAAGCACAAAGGCTTGTACGAGCGCCTCGTCACGATGGAGTCTACGAGCACGGATGCGACGATGCAGATCGACGTGGATCTCCACCGAACGGTCCCAGACGCGGACAAGGACGTATGGGATCCTGAGAAGACCAAGATGATGCGCCGCGTGCTTGTCGCCTACTCGTTCTACAACCCAAGCCTCGGGTACTGCCAAGGCCTGAATTATATTGTCGCGCGAAGCCTCCAGTATGTTCAAGAAGAAGAGGCCTTTTACTTGCTGATCAAGATGATCAAGCTCGTCCCTGATGACTACTACACCACAATGGTGCGTGGTGTGCTGCCCTGGTGAGGACGCACTTGCTCGAATCTCAAGCTGACCTACTCTGTGATCCGTGGTCGATATGTGCAGCTAGGACTGGCTGTGGATCAGCACGTGTTCGCCGACTTGGTTCGGATACAACTTCCCGACGTGGCGGAGCATCTGGGGACCCTCGGAGGTTCCGGGATGGATCTCTCACTTGCGTGCACGGAGTGGTTCTTGACCTTGTTTGCAAGTCCATGCGAGCGAGACGTGACGATCCAGGTCTGGGACTCCATGTTCCTGTTCGGCGACGAGGTGAGCAGGTTCATCAGCGCTTCAATTCACCTGCTAACCTTGGTACTGACGTGACCGCCTTGCTTACGTGCATCAGCTTCTCTTTCGAGTAGCACTAGCGCTGTTGCAGTCCTCGAAAGACGAGCTCTTGAAGGCTGCGGTCTACGGCGACATCTTGAACCTGCTGAACGAGGTACGCTTCTCGTCCCGCTTCCTGACATGCAGTACGGTCATGCGGATGGAGTCTAAGCTGTCCTCTGCCTTCCTACAGCTCGGCAAGAACAACTTGAACCCAGTCAATCTCTTGAAGAGTGCGCGGAGGCAGGATGCGGTCATCTGCGCGCGGATTGACGAGTTCAGAGCACACCACCGCCTGCAGCTCGCGTCTGGCCTCGTTGCGTACTCTGACCGCGGGCAATCCGGCACGGGCCGAACTAGTACCGAGAGCAAGTCGGAGCCTCGCGTGCGACAACTTCTCAGCAAGAAGAAGAAAATATTCCGTGCGGATCGAAACGCTGGACGGCTATCCCGGTACGCCTCAGCTCCCGTGCCTCATGTGACTAGATTCTCCACGGCTGACGAACTTCCGTTGATCACGCTCTCCTCTGGTATTGACAGGACATTTGAGCGGAATTTGAACGACGATCACATGCAACTGCTGCGCAAGGACGATCAGAGCCGAGCTAAGTTCTACGAAGGCGATACACTGGTGGTAAGCTGGAATTTCTCACTCTAGTACTGAGTCGATGTTTCCCAGTTGAGTAACTTGATCATGCGATGATCCACACAGGTTGTCGATGGCTATTGGGGCTCGAAGGACTCTTACAGACAATGGGGGTCCATAGACAATCGCAAGCTGTATTCGTCGCCTGAGAAGAAGGAGAAGAATGCGGAGCAGCACGAGCCGTCCACTGACAGAAATGTTGTCGCGCACCGGATGAGCGCGCAGACGCCAAGTCTCTCTGGCTCGCTCGGGAGCGGACATGGTCGGGAACGGAGAAGCAAGAGCTCGGCGTTTATCCCGTCGCGCAAGAGTAGCAATCCATCGTTGCCGATCGATGCACGGCACTCAAAGGACGATGAGAACGATTCGCCTCAGTACGGGCGATCCCCGAAGTCGTGGCTCCAGAAACGCATCGACGAGTGGCAGAAGAAGAACCAAAAAGACAAGGAGAAGAAGAAGCAGGAGAAGAGGCGACACCAGCTTGACCATCGTACCGAGAGTGAGCAATCGAGCACACAGTCGCGACTGAGCGGGCAACAGCTTACCCCTTCTTCTTCGGCGCCGCAGCAGCCAAGGCTGTCGCAGTTCAAAAGCCAATCACGGTCGTCGAACGGAACGGCATTCGATCGGCAGAGGAGGACCAACGGGCGGCACGCCTCCGCTGCGCCTTCGCTGTCGATTGACACGAAATCGGCGTCGGAGCTCGCGCTCTCTCGATCCTTTTCGGATCCGTTCCACTCGCCAACCGACAGTATGCGGCCAAGCAGATTGCGAGACCCTGCGCGCAAAGCACGCCACGATGCGATTGACTCCCAGATCTTGATCCGGTCACAGGATACGGACGAATCTCTGGCGTTTTCTTCCCATGCGAGTGGAGACTCGTTTGGTTCACGGGGGCCTCCTTCAACTGCCGCCGACGCTGTGAGACCTGCCCAGCGGCCTTCTGACAAGATGAACGGCAGCTCGAGCAAAGCAGCGGCTCCGTCGACGTCGGCACCAGTAGAGTCATGCCCGCGGTCCAACAGTAGACGACGGAGTGGCAGCAAAAGCAGCTCGAGAGAAGGACGCCGACGCTCGGGCAAGAAGAAGCACCAGCAGCAAGAGCAGCAGCAGCAGCAGCAGCAGTCTCCAGAGGAGAAGAGGAGGCCGCTTGCTTCGAACCCATTGGCGGAAGAGCTGATGTTAGACTCTCCTATCCACGATCGCTCTCTGTCAGTGGAGTTGACGGACTCGACGGCAACTGGCGTGATGAGCAAACCGGAAGTGCGTCGCAACGTTTCGCTTCCCGCTGGCGATCCGTCGCAGTCAATGAGCACTTCCCGGCATCGAGTGCCTCGAAACCCGAAGCGCCTCACGAGTGAGAACGCGCAGGCAATTCGGGAGCGTGCGCACGTGGTGTCGTACATCCAGCGCAAGGCCAGCGACGCCAGCAGTTTGACTGGCAGCTTCCCTGTCAGCCCTCGCGAGCGGTTGGATATGGCACCGCGTCTCAGCACAAGCTCGAGTGATTCGTCGCGGGAGGCGATCGTGGGCAGTAACCGCAGCACTCGCTACCGCAAGGGCTCGTTTTCGTTCTTTGAGAAGCTCACAAGTGACCTCGAGAGCTTCGCGGACGCATTCCCCGATGACGACGACGACAGCGACGATGAGAAGCAGCTCGACGGCGCTTCACACCACGGCGTGGCTGTCTGATGGAGCTGAGGAACGCCTCGAGTTGGCGACTCCTTCAGCAAAGCGACGGGAATGCTGGCGCACCTGTCCCGCACCACGACGAGAGGATTGGCGGCCAAAGGGCTCCCGTGAATGTACGTACGTGCAGTCGTATGCGTTTCGGAACTGCTAGTGAAATAACACCGAGTCAATGATGAAGAGATGAGAGTGTGAGCCTCAAGCAAGCCATGCTGCAAATAGAGTTGGTTTCGACCATCGCGGCGCCGGTTTCGCCCTTAGAGCCGCTTGGGCCGTTGGAAGTGCTGATCAGCTGTGGTCGATTCACTCGCAGTGACTGGTTTTGCTTGTTGGTCGAGAAAAACGCTTCTTTCAAGCGTTTTTGTGTCGGCAACGGCTGGCAAAAGCACCCATCGGAACGAAGCCCACGCTTTCTCTCTCGAAACCATTGCATTCGCAACGTCACCGACGGTCTCAACGTGGCTCCAAGTACAGCGAAGTGACGAAGTACTTGAGCATTGTCAGAGAACTAGGACCAGAGAGGGACCAATTGGTTCAACGCTCCAGTCGCTGATGCTGCTCCAGACTGGCTGACATGGAACTTCCTGCCGATGCATCGATGCGAAGAAACGTGTTTGCTGAAATTGGGAGCAGCCTCTGTTTGCGGGTGAGACGAACAATCCCAAGCATCGTTCATACGATGGCGTTGACGGAGAGAGAGCTGCATGGGATCTTGCCAACGAATTTATAAACTCCGACCTGAGCAAACACACCCTGTCCGATGAACCTTCGAAGTCTTTGGCGCTCCTGTGGGTCAACAGTGCAATCCACTGTTCGGTCGCAGGTGTGGTTTTTCCCGGTTTGAAGTTCATCATTCCGCTTGCGGCAACTGGTGCAAAAGTCCAGCCCTGGCCTCTCGGGCGGCAAGCGCTGATTTCTACTGATGACTTATCCACTCGCTTTCAGCGAAACGAAAACGACTTCGAGTGGGGCGAGAGCTTGTGGAACAAGTCATACGTGGAGAGCAGCCCCAACAACTCGGCTCAACACCATCCTGCACACGATGCTCGCACGAGATCAAGAGGTGATGACAACATGTCTTCTCCAAGTGGACAGCCCGATCGAATCGCCACGTGTCACATTTGGCTACGACAGCAACAATTGGATGCTTGACGCCCTGCCGATGGCAATCGAGCTGAAAAATTCGACGGAATACTTTATGGCGGATGGTGCCTTCGACGTTGACGCTCTCCCCTTCAATATCTCGACCGCACGGACCCTGTATGTCGCAGCCGTGGCTCAACTTCACGCCAAGCTTGGTGGCCTGTGGGGATCAAGTCCAACGACTTTCTATGATTTCGTGAATGATGCTCGAGACGATGCAGTATCCTCGTGGGCGACCAACTCAACATCAACTGGCATGATGGCCGTCTCGGTCAAGGATTTGGTTACATTCGCGAGCTCTGGTTCTGATTTCCTGCCTGCATCGACCCAGATTCTGCAGAGCCTGTTCGCTGACGCTCCCACAGTCGTGGATAGTGAGGTCAAGGTCGCCTATCGGAGTTTTCAACTCGCCGAGACCGTCGAATACACGGCGCTGACCTTGACAATACCGACTCGGCCTCTGGATCTAGCGGATGAGGAGTAGACCATTCGAATTGACCAGCACTGTTCCCCAGACGGGTGCCTACTACCGAATGAAGAAGCAGTGTTTGGTGCAAGCGCTACGACTATCAAACCGTTTGTTCACGTGGCGGCAATGTGTACCGACAAGAATCAGTGGGAAGTCATTCACGACAAGTCCAACTGCTCACTTGCGATCGTATCAGTTGGCAAGCGACTCTCTGGTACGGATTTCGGCATGACCAGGACTGGCAATCCCAGTGTCATCGTGACGGATCTGCGTACAACATACTCGCTCACGGTTGCTCGCCTCAAGTGGACGCTTGAAGATCTCGCCGCTGTCTTCGATGCCAAGTGCACGGGAGCGCAAGTGGTTGCTACGGCGTTCGAGGTGACATAGCAACTCTTAACTTGCTCAACCAGATCCTGCTCGTTGGGATATCGGAACTACGCTTGGGAGGTTTGTACGATTATGATGCCAGTTTGCGGAGTGGCTTCGAGACATACGACTCGAGCACGGAGTACTGGAAGCCCCTTGTGAGTGTTGACAAGGCACCGCATATGCTTTTCCCGCGAAACTTCGAGTACGTGACGGATCTTGCCACGACACTGGTGGATATTGACCCAAGCCGGTGCTCGCAGAACGTCGACCGATTTGTCAAAACAGTCGGAGCCGATCGGTTGTATGCTGAAAAGTCTTCAAATGAACTACACAGCCGGGCTTCATTACCTGTTCAAGGCTGGTGTGATTCATGCAATTCAGCACTCGGAAGACGGACCAAGCGTTGAGTTCAAGCAGTACGAAGAGAAGTTCGGGCTTCTGCTTTCAACTCCGATTGACAGTGCTGCCCTTTCGTACATTGGCATGGCTGTGCTCGTCGGCATGACCTTGCAATTTTGCAGGAAGAGCGGTGCTACCGAAGCAACAATGGAGAAATGCTCCGACATCAACATGATTGCGGAGGTGATGGTGGACGACACATCGTTCCCGCGATGGTTCATCGATTTTAAAATCGACCAGCCGGCTCGAGGGGGTAGACCTCGTCGTCGTGTGAAACTTGATGACGTCGAGTTCAAAGACGCTATCATCGACTACATGAAGCACCAGTGATGCTAGTGTCCAAACACTCGATCCAATTTCATATAGCTTTCATCTTTGGCTCGTGTCGTTGGAATGGCATGCGTTGCTCTTCCAGCTGATGTGACGCGGATTGAGGCGATGTCTGCGAGACCCGATGATGCCTCTTCCAGCTTTGCAAGACACGCGAGCTCCCGATTCACGTGAGGGAGTTGCTGGCAGGCGCATTCGCCAGATATCCGCATGAAGGTTTGACATCACCAAGCTCTATGAAGCCTGGGATCTTGGCGAGCGAATGCGGGGCAAGATCAATACACAACTGTCAGTGATGAGCTTCAAGGAGAATATGTGAGCCAGGAAGCAGTCTGATGTATGGAGAGGAATGAGATGCACGGCGATCTGAGCTATCCCATCTCGTCTTTGATTGCAGCAACAGCAGCAACAGAAACCATGATAGCAAGTCGAGCGACGCTGGAGCGGAATCATTTCTGTTACTGTCAAATCTTCTGCTCGCGCTGAATCCGAGCGACAAGAATGGCGACCAGTTCTACACGTTGAATAACCAGAGAAAGCAGTTCCTGCTGCAGTCGAAGCGTTCTAGAGAAAGGGGGAATGGATTTGCTGCTCGTAACCTTATCGTCTGGGTACCATCACTTGTAGGACATCATACTCAGCACTTGGGCCTTGGGCCTATTCGTCGTCGGAGTGTCCAGCGAGAATCATCGTGGTCGATCCACGGCGGAGAAGAGATTACCTGTCAATCACGGCGTCCTTGCGTTTACCGGCACTGGCATCTACTTCGAGTTCTCATTTTGGCCGTTTGGAGTCTGCGTTGTGCACAGAGAGCAGAACTACACCGGTAGTGAGACGTGGACTCCATAAACACCATGGACGCGCAGGGCCTTAGAACCCCAATGACCCGAATCACCACATCATCCAAACGTGACACCATGCAGCCAAAGCCCGACGTCAACGCGCATCGACGGACTAATTTCGGCACAGCACCTCGAGGCAGCGCGCGTGAGTGAGACAGGAGGTTTGGGCCGAGTACTCGCTCGTCAAGAGCGTGCCCCGAGCGAGCGCAAAGCTCAAACGGCAGCTCTGCACTGATCCGTTCAACCTGTTCCCCGTTGGCATCACCGACTCCGAGGAGCAGGTCGATAGTGAAGATGGAGGCCGCGCGTGAATAAATACACCTCTCGTTCGTCTATTACTGATCGTCTATGTGTGCCTACCTCCATGGCGCTCCTGCTCCTGCCCGCCACGGCGCGAGACCGCGAGAGATTCGTCCTATTTTTCTTCCATGAGAAGAAAAACGAGGACGAATTTCGTGGGGGCGGCGGCGCGCTCGATATACTAGCTAGGATCCAAGGGAAAAGCAAGAAACAGCCCACTCTCTCACTCTGTGTGCATGCGCCGCCGCAGGTCGTCGCCGCGCCGCGCCGCCTTACAGCGCGTTCGCGTCCGAGTGGTCCATGAACTGCTGCAGCTGGCCGGTCGCGGCGAGGATGAGGCCGTGGAACGGCGGCGACGGCGCCACGGGGCGGGACATGAACTCCGGGTGGTACTGCGTCGCAAAGTAGAACGGGTGCACGTCGCGGTCGAGCTCCACGACCTGCATGCGCTCGCCCTTGTCGTCCGTGCCCACGAAGTGCAGGCCGGCGTCGCCCAGCTGGTCCACGAACTGCGGGTTGACCTCGTAGCGGTGGCGGTGACGCTCCATGATGGGCTTGTCCTTGCCGTACAGGTACGACACGAGCGAGCGCTTGTCGCCCTTGTCGTGCAGGATGGTGCGGCGCGCGCCGCAACGCATCGTGCCGCCCATGACGTTCGGGTTGATCTCGGGCATGAAGATGACCACCTTGTGCGCTGAGCTGGCGTTGAACTCCTCGCTGTTGGCGTCCTCCCACCCGAGCACGTGGCGCGCGAACTCGATCACGACCACCTGCATGCCGAGGCAGATGCCGAGGTACGGGATCTTGTTCTCGCGCGCGTACTGCGCCGTGAGCACCTTGCCGTCGACGCCGCGGTCGCCAAAGCCGCCGGGGACCACGATGCCCTGGACGCTCTTGAGCTTGGCCCACGCCTCGTCGTACTTGTCCGGGTTGGACGCCTTGGTCTCGGGCTCCAGGTCGCTCGCCTCGATCCACTCAATCTCCAGGTCGTGGTCGCACTTCATGGTCGCGTGCTTGAGCGCCTTGATGACGCTCAGGTACGAGTCCTGCAGACCTGTGTACTTGCCGACGAGCGCGATGCGGCACGTCTTGTCGTAGTTGTCCACGCGGTGGGCCATGGCCGTCCACTCAGCCAGGTCGGGCTCCTGGAAGCGGCTCATGAGCTGCAGCTTGGACATGAGGATGCTGGCGGCCCCTTGCTTGGCGAGCAGCAACGGCACGTGGTAGATATTGCTCACATCGTGCACCGAGAGCACGTGGTTGGCCGGCACTTGGCAGAACATGCCAATCTTGGCGCGCGTGGCCGGCTCGAGCTCCGTGCTGGCGCGGCAGATGATGACGTCGGGCGACAGACCGGCGCTGCGCAGCTCCTTGATGGCGTGCTGCGTGGGCTTGGTCTTCTGCTCGCCGACCGACCCGAGCACGGGCACGAGCGAGACGTGCACGAGGCAGAAGTTCTCGGGACCGACGCGGAACTGGAACTGGCGCAGCGCCTCGAGGAAGACCATGCTCTCAATGTCGCCGACCGTGCCGCCCACCTCGATGAGGCACACGTCGGCCGGCTCTCCGTTGCCGTCGACCGAGATCTGCGCGACGCGCTCGATCCAGTCCTGGATGGCGTCCGTCACGTGCGGCACGACTTGCACCGTCTTGCCCAGGTAGTCCCCGCGGCGCTCCTTCTCGAGCACCTCCGTGTAGACCTTGCCCGTGGTGATGTTGTGGTCGCGCGTGAGGCGCACGCCGAGGAAGCGCTCGTAGTTGCCCAGGTCCAGGTCTCCCTCTCCGCCGTCGTCGAGCACGAACACCTCTCCGTGCTCGAACGGGGACATGGTACCGGCGTCGCAGTTGAGGTACGGGTCGATCTTGACGGACGTGACGCGCAGACCGATGGCCTTGAGCACCACGCCGATGCTGCTGATCGTGATGCCCTTGCCCAGGCCGCTGACCGTGCCGCCCGTGACCGCGAGGAACTTCATGCTGCTCGGAGGGGGGAGGGGAGGACGAGGAGAGAGAGGAGAAGGTCAAGGAAGAGACGCAGACGCCGCGAACGCACTGCTTCCCGCCCGAGGAATGCCCGAATGGCAGGACGGTCGCCGGCGAAAAAAGGTTGGCTGCTGGCGGTGGTGCGTCACCATCACTCGAATGGGCTTCCCCTAGCCCCTGCGCGCCAAAAATAAGTGGTGGAGCGCTGGTGGCGCGAAACGAGCGGGTTGGCGGATCCGTTCATTGATTGGGTAAATATACGTTCGACGGTGTGAAACACTCGATGATTGGTTGAACAGAGGCTCGTAACGGACGAACCATCACTCTGCTTCACTCCATCACTCTCCGGACAGCTTCAAGCTGCTGTTGTCACGGCGGGTGGTCCCGATGGCTGCAACAACGCCAAGGGACTGACGCTGGGCGACCTGCGGCTGGGCTGCGCCTGCACTGCCTGGCGCCAGGGCGTCCGTTCCGTGGTGTTCAAGGCATCAATCGTGCTCTCTCCATCTCTCTGGCCGCAAGCGCACGCTCGCTCGTCCAGACGCGAACATTCACTTTGCGTTGCGGTTGCTCGCTGCACAGGCTCGCGAGTTCAGCTAGTCGTCATGTACCGTTTCCGAGGCGGGATCCTCGCCTTTGCTGCTGTCACTGCGCTCTCGTCGTACGGCGCAGCAGCCGCCAGTCCGCCAGTCACTCCGTCGCCGACGACCACCGCCAGCAACCGAACAAGTGCAGCGACGAGCCCCGCGGTCGTGACGATCGGCAATCTCCCAGCTGGAGACAGAACCACGACGCTGCAGAACATCAAGCTGGCCACCGACGGCATCCAGTTCGCGGTGGCTGGCGCTGCGAGCCACGACTTGTCCAGGACATTGCGAGGCGTGAGCGACGCCGTCGCCGTGCTGCCTGGCGTGCTCGGCTACTCGGGGATCGCGTTCTCGCTGGCAGCGGCGGTGGCGGCAGCGGTGGGCACCGCGAACCACATGATC
>JAADYF010000590.1:0-17445 GCA_023338175.1 Phytopythium delawarense
GCTACCCCGTCCGCTGCTACGTGGCGCACTAGTGCGTATTGCATCACTCTCCAGCTGAATAGCAGACTGTACAAGGCTGATCGGACGAAAGGCCCATTCGACGCCGAGTTCAGCTTCCCCATGCTGCCCGACACCCCCGCGACGATTCGAGACCGAGAGGATCTCAGCCCTCTGGCTGTGTTCCCGGTCGACGAGTTGAAGGAGGAGAAAGCGGCAGCGTGAAGCATCGTCGACGCCGCTGATGGACATAACTTGAAGCGTTTCTCTTTGTTTCTGTATGGTCTAATGCCACAATCCGACTCGCACCCCTTGGTGGTGTATCGGAACTCTCCTCGCCACCGACTTGAAAATCAACTCGCCTGCCAAAATAGCACCCATGCAAACGTTCCTCCGAGCTCGTCCGCCGTCGGTATTTATAGTCGCCAAGCGGTTCCTGTGCCTCCTCCATGGGCCTCGGGTCGCTCTTCAGCTCGCGCGCGGCCTCCAGCGCCGCCGCCGGGTCCTCCACAGCCTCTCAGTCCAGCAAACCCCCGGCGTCGGCGTCCTCTGCCGTCAAAGCCAAGGCTAAAACCGCCAGCGCCGCGAGCGAAGCCAAGGACAAGGCGAGCGCCACGATGGACCAGATCAAGGTGATCATCACGGGCGACAAGTCGACGACCACGTCCGGCGCGAGCCTCGAGTCCGTCACGTCCTCGTGCCCGTCGCTGACGAAGAAGCAGCGGCTTGCAGGCTTCGGCTTCTGCTTCGTCATCGGCTACATCATCAGCTTCGGGGTACGTCCGTCGGACTCTCCAGTGCATGAGCTGACGGTGTACTAACTCTACCGGATGACATGCTCTGCAGTCGACGTTCGCGCTGATCGCAGGCGACGACAATGGCGCCAAGTTCGGCATCACGTACACGCTCGGCAACGTCATCGCGCTCTGCGGGTGCGTTGGTGATTGAAATGCAGGAGTGGTGAATGGACTCTGATGATGAAACTTGTGCTGTGGATTCTCTCGGACAGGTCGGGCTTCCTTGTGGGTCCGTGCCAGCAAGTGAAGCTCATGATGAAGCCCGTGCGGCGCGTCGCGGCCATCATCTACCTCGTCATGATCGTCGTCGTGCTCTCCGTGGCCATCGCGGTGCGTCCCTCGTCTCTCTTCCAAGCGCGCCCCCTGCGCTACCTCATACTGATCCACTGCCTCCTTGTCGCCATCACAGGCGCCGCACCTCGGCGGACTCGTGCTCTTCTTGGTGTTCGTTCAGCTCCTGGCGGCAATCTGGTACGTCTGTGGAACGCCTCCGCCTCATTCCCATGTCCCTGTATCACGCTCTGAACACGCTTGAAATCGTGCTGGAATCCGCAGGTACTCGGCCAGTTACGTGCCGTTCGGACGCAAGATCATCACGAGCGTCTGCACCAAGGTCTGCGGCAGTGCCGTCGGCAGTTAGCGCGGCGTCTGGAAGCCATCCTCTCTCTAGATGAAGAACACGGATCAGCCCAAGACTTTCATTGCTGAACGCTGCTTCTTCAATACATTAGACACAAACTCGAGTGTTGCGATGATGGCGAGCTGCAAGCTCGTTCCTCATGGGGACCCACGCATCAAGAGACTGAAAGCAATAGCGAGAAGCAAGGTCGTTCAAGCAAACAACGGGTGTGGTAATATTGCAGAGGCACAGCCGAGGTTGTGCTGATGAGAAAATCTATCAAACGAAGGCGAAGCGGCTGAGTCATCACAGACTGTCTTCCGTCCGGGGCTGGGGACCTAGCTGCTGCCGTAGTAGGTAGTATTGGTGTACACGACCTCGCTGTACTCGGCGGGGCAGTACGGGAACGTGTCGGCGCTCGCCGAGTCGGTGAAGAGCGACTTGCCGGACGTGTACGTCACGTAGGCACCGAGCACGGTGCAGAGCACGATGATGAGCGCGCCGATGGCCTTCTCGTAGAAGGGCACCTTGCGCCAGAAGACCTTGAGGTAGAAGAAGATCGGCAGGATCATGCACGCAAGCGAGACGCAGCAGGCGCCGACGAAGTCCGAGAAGTCCATGAAGTGGTCCTTGAAGATGATGGCCAGCACCAACAGGATGACCACCATGACCGTGCGCAGCGTCATGTACTTGATAGTGTTCTTGGTGCCGCGGTACTCGGCGCGCAGCTTCTCGAACTCAATGTCGTACTCGGCGTCCGCCAGCGACGTGACCGAGAAGTCGTGCGACACTGTGTTGGACGCCGTAGCCGTCACGCCCTCCTTGACCGACAGCTCGGGCGTGCGCACACCCTGGAAGCCCGTCTCCTCGTCAACCTCAGCGTCCTTGTCATCGTCAGCCGGGCGCTGGTGCATGCCCAGGATCCCGCGCTCGGCGATGTACATGACCGGATTCAGGATGACCGAGAAGCCGATCGTGATGTGCACCTGCATGAACAGGTAGGCGAGCACGACGGCACCACGGCTGGCACCCAGGTCGAGCGCCGTGCCGCCGACAGCGAACAGCAGGTTACCGGGAATCTGGCAGCCGACGTACGCGAACGAGGTCTCGCCGATGATGAGGAACAGGCAGGCGGTGAACGCCATGGTGGAAGCGACCACGCGCGGCATGCGCTCCGGCTGCGAGTGTTCACGCTGCAGCGCCGGCACCAGCACGGCGGCCGAGTACGCGAGCGCGAGGTTGCCGAACGAGGCCGTGGCCTCCTTGAACGTGATGTCCGGGTGCGGGACGTCCGGGTGGTCGTTGCCGATGCCGTTGGCGAGCAGCGCGATCGCAATAGCGTCCGCGAGGACCGTACCGAGGCAGCCAGCAGCGGCGGCCGCGGCGTTCTCCTTGAGCGTGGGCGTGAGGATCACGGGCATGAGCATGGCGGCCATGACGACGCTCCAGACGGCCGGGTCGAGCGCGTCGGGCGAGACGCCGTCCAGCAGGATGCCGCCCAGCACCAGGAAGGCGCAGGGCACGAGGCAGCAGACGCCGAACTGCGCGAACAGCACGATGGCGCGACCGGCGCGGCCGCAGCACCACTCGCCAAGGTCACCGTACGTCTTGACGGACTTGGGGGCGGCAAGCATGACGCGAGAGATGGCGACGCACGAGCAAATGTTGATGAGCCCCATGAGGATCAGCGCGATGGTTGCGATCACCGGACCCGAGCGCGCGAAGTTGGCCGGCAGGCCGAGCGTGCCGATGCCATACACACAGCAGAAGAAGTTGAAGGCGATCTTGAGGTCCTCCTTCGTGAAGTACGCCATGGTTGCCGAGCGCTTGCTTGCTTCCGGGACTTGAGAGCAAGTGCGAGCAGGAGACGCTGGGATGGAGGGACTTGGCACCGGGAAGGCGAATTGGAAAGTGACCGGTGTTGAGCCCCGCCCGGCGGCCTCGAGCGGAAGAAGCGGGAGGCGTGTCACGCGCTCTGCTCCCTCTCTGGAAGGCGGATGCGCTGGCTTGACAATTCGGCGTGATTGATGCCTTGACCGGCGGCTTGGGGGGGCCTTCCAAGCCGTCAAAGAGAAGAGGGCGGATACAAATCGATCGATTGGCTCTCGAGCACCAGCTCCGCACCGGGTTTCACACCGGATGGCACTGACAAGCGACCGAGCCGCAAAGACGCGGAGGCGGCAGCTGCTGGTCCCACGCGCCAGCTTGTCGACTCGAGGCGTTCCGGCGTCCTGATAGGCTGCGGCCAACCACCGGCGGGGTCTATGCAAGGCCCACGGCGTCGTGGAGACCACGGGCGGCCCGAGGAGCGGCTCTGAAGAGACCAAGCGCATGAAACGAGGCGAGGGCACCGCCCCCAAGTGACGCGGCGATTCCTTTGGTCACCAGGCCCCGCGTCCGTCGACATGCAAAGCATCCTCTTCACCTGCTGAAACATGATTTGCGTCATCATTATTGCTCAATGATGAGTTTGAAATATATAGAAAGCCCTGCTTAAATGCATTCCTGAACGCAAACTGATTATTTATGTGAAAATGTATACGGACCGAGTCTGTCTCATGTCCGATTTGAGCTCCTCACAACCTGTCGTCACAAAGACCCAACATTTTCTTCATTTTTAGCTGAAATACGGCGAATTTTACTGCATAACCCAACAAAGAACATCACAAAGCATCAGAAAATGCACTTTGATTTACGACACGTCGAATTGCTTCTCATCAAGCTGTTGAGCTCTTGCTCCAGTGCAACAGATCACCACCCCGAGCAGCAATCGCTTCCACCTCGAGCTTCCACCCTTCGCCCTGACGGATTCCTGGCATTCAGCGATCCGCAGGCTGCCCAATCGGTTGGGCGCTCAAGCGCACGTGTTCCTCCGGCGTCCGGACGCGCTACGATGCGGCGGTCCGCGAGTTGGAGCCACCGCCGCTCTTCATGACGAGCTGGAGCACTTCAAGCAGCCGATTACGCTCCGCGGCGTCCGCGTCCATCCTGCGCTCCAGAAGCTGCAGCCGTCGCTCCTCCACGGCCAGTCGTCGCTGCTCGAACGCCATGCGCTGCTCGTCCAGCAGCAGCCGCCGCTCCTCGAGCGCGAACCAGCGATTCACCACCGTCGGTGACGACAGCGTCGTCGACTCCGACGACGGAGCCTCCGAGGACTCACGGAAGCCCTCACGTTTGTGCTGACCAACAGCGACGACTGGTGCCGGCAGGCGCTGCAATGGAAAGGACAGCAGGCGACCGGGAGGGTGATGCGGGTGCTGATCCGAGGGAAGCGCGTAGTGAGTCGCTGGGCGAGTTGGTACCTCTGGCGTAGACGCGGACGCTGGTCTGTAGACGAGCGGCGGTACTGTCGGCAGCTGTGGCGTGTCGCTATCACGTTGTGCAAGCGGCGCTTCACCGTTGGCACCGTTGGCAACGCTGTCGACGACCACGCTCGGACTACTGGTCACAGGCTCGACGACCGCGCTCCGGGCCTCAGATGCGCTTCCATGGTCTTGATCGACGTCGTTGGCGTCGTCGTTGGCGTCGTCGGGCTCGTCGCTGCTCACGCTGCTCGAGCGTCTGCCGGTCGGGCTCCGAGATCCCTCGACCGCCATGTCTACCTCCGCCTCCGCGTCTTCTCGCTCCTGCTCCGCGTGCGCATCGCTCCGATTGCCATGCGCGTCGCTGTCCGTGCCACTGACACCCTCTCCAGGTTGCTCCTGCGCCTGGTACCCGTCCTCCTCCCGCTCCTCCTCCTCCTCGTCCTCCATGTCCTCGGGCAGCTGGAAGCCCGCCTCCTTGCGCAGCCGCTTCTGGATCAGCACCTTGATGCGCCGCGCGCGCTCGGCGTAGGCGGTGCGGCCCAGCTTGAGGAACTTGCGGCGCAGCGACTCGCCCGA
This sequence comes from Phytopythium delawarense, assembly GCA_023338175.1. Taxonomy (NCBI): domain Eukaryota; phylum Oomycota; class Peronosporomycetes; order Pythiales; family Pythiaceae; genus Phytopythium; species Phytopythium delawarense. Next base: position 5,295 of record JAADYF010000590.1, read on the forward strand.
GCGCGTCGCCAGCAGGAAACGCGCGTTGTAGACGCGGGCGAGCGCGTCCCACTCGTCCATGGAGCCTGGCAGTAGCGCCTCGACCGTCTTGAACAGGAACTTGACCTCCTCCCCGCTGAAGCCCGGCCCTCGCGGCACGCGGCTGCGGCCCCGCGGCCCATTGTCGCTGCCGTCCAGCGACGCTCTCGAGCTCGCCATGGTGGCCGTTGGGATCAAACGCGGACTATAAATGGGCAAATGGCACCACCCACGCGCATCAGGACCAAAGGCTCATTTTGCGCCAATGTGAGGATCAAAATGGCTCGGAAGAGGAGAGCCCGCGCAGGGCCAAACGCTCACAGAACCAAGCGCTTCCATCACGCGCGTCGCTCGCAGACTACTCACCTGAGTGATCGTGCCGTGCGCTTTGCAGCTACCGATCGGCCGGCTCCCGCTGTCCGCTCTCGGATTTGATCCGTTGTTCCTGGGAGAATAAGACTCAACCACCCAACCGGACCAAAATGGTTCGAATCCGAGCGCATTCTCATCCGCCGACTCAGAAATATGTACCATTATCAGACACCATCACTCACGTCACGAGTGATGAGTGGACTCAGAAATTCGGCGTGTGCCATGGCATGTCAAACCATTCATTGGCGCCGGTCGGACACCTCCATCTCCCCGACTCGGCGGCTGCTGCTGCGCTCCGTGCGCCTCCACCGTTGCCCCCGCCGCCGTCCGCGTGCGCCACAACGTCGCGACTGCTGCTGCGCCCGTGTCCGCGGCCTGCGACGCGCGCTAGACGCTTCCTCGCGACGCCTTTGCCCTCCACGTCCACCACCTCCTCCTCGTCCGTCATGGCCTCGCTGCTTTCTCCGGACGCCGCGGGCCTGGCGTGCGCGGGCGAGCAGCTGCGCGCCGGGCTGCTCGTGTCCTTCCCGACCGAGACGGTCTACGGTCTCGGCGCCAACGCGCTGGACCCGGAGGCCGTGCTGAGCATCTTCCGCGCTAAGGGCCGCCCGCTGACCGACCCGCTGATCGTGCACGTGCCGGCGCTCGAGGACGCGGCCGCGCTCGTGGACCTCACGCCCGCGGGCCGCGCCGTGTTCGAGTGCCTGGGCCGCGCCTTCTGGCCCGGGCCGCTGACGCTCATCGCCAAGGCCGTGCCGGCGCTGCCGCTCACCGTGTCGGCGCAGACGGGCTTTGTCGGCCTGCGCGTGCCCGCGCACCCGATCGCGCAGAGGCTGCTGCGCGAGGCGCGCGTGCCCGTGGCGGCGCCCAGCGCCAACCGCTTCGGCCACGTGTCGCCCACGTCGGCGGCGCACGTCATGGACGACCTGAGCGCGTGCGCCAACCTGTCGGTGCTCGACGACGCCGGCGAGGACAGCTGCCAGGTCGGCATCGAGTCGACGGTCGCCAAGGTCGTGCCCGAGACGCGCCAAATCGTCGTCTTCCGCCGCGGCGGCGTCTCGGAGCGCGCGCTGCAGCGAGTGCTGGACGAGCACGCCGACGCGCTGGGCGGCCGGTTCGAGGTCGTGGCTGTCAAGCCGCCGCAACACAAGAGCGAGGCGGACGCGCAGGAGGCCGAGGACGGCGTGGCGCAGCAGGCTCCTGGCCAGCTGCTGACCCACTACGCGCCTGACGTGGACACGTACTTGATCCAGGCGGACGCGGCCGAGAACATGCCGCTAGCGGCTGAGCCGACCGACAAGTGGGTCGTCATCGACTTTGGTGGTGCCATGGCAGCGCTCCAGGACCGCGTGCTCGCGTACCAGGACCTGTCGGCGGCGGGCGACGTGCCCGAGGCCTCGCAGCACATCTTCGACGCGCTACGGTGGGCCGAGTCCGTGCCGGGCGTCTCGCGCGTGCTCGTCGCGGACGTCAAGCGCGTCGACCACGAGCACGCGGCCGCGCTGCACGACCGCATGTTCCGCGCCGCGTCGGGCAAGTGCCGAGCGTTGCGCCTGTAGCGAGTTGGTATGTGGCACGTGAGCAATAAAGACACGCTGACGGAGTCAGGCCGCTGCACTCGTGTTAGTTTGTCAGGCTCGAACGCGTTGCGAGCGGGGATACAGATGAATGCCGGCCGCGAGTCTTGGCCAGCGAAGCGAGGCAGCGTGCTACGCGGCGTCGGTCGGTTCCCAGCTATGAGTCCAGGTCCTGGACGAACACAAGCGACTGCGGGGCGAGACCCTGCACACGTGAGGACGAACACAGAGTTAGAGGACATCAAAGAGTCGAGGCAGAAGGCAGAAGAGCAGAGCCTACCACGTCGGCGAGCGTCACGTCGATCAGCTCGGGACCGTAGACCTTCTTGGGGAAATTGGTGGCGAGTTCGTAGTTGGTGATGGGGATGTCGCGGTCGAAGAACTCGACGTCGATGAAGTCGCGCACGGTCTGCAGCGTGTCGTGCGCGTAGAACACGCGCTCGAGCCGCGTGCCATTGTGCAGGTGGAACTTGAGCACGGCCGTCTTGTAGTCGGCGCCGGACGGCGGTCTGCGCGCCGGAGGCTCCGACGCCGCCAGTCGCTCGCGCTTCTCGGCGATCGCGGCGTGGCGCTGCGCCTCCTCGCGGTGCTTCTCCTCCTCGGCGCGGCGCGCCTCCTCCTCCTGCCGCTGCTGCTCCTCGAGCTCAAGCTCCTGCTGCCGCCGCGCCTCCTGCTCTCGTCGCCGGTCTGCCGCCAGCGACTGCTGGTACTCGATGTCCTGCTGCTCACGCAGGATCTGCGCCTCCGACCTGCTCCGACGGGTGGAACGAGTGAGTGAGAGCTGATCTAAATGGGAGACGACTGCTCACGGAGGCGGCGGACGCACCGCTGCTGTCGGACGCGGCGCGCCGCTGTGAGGATCTGGTTGTTGCGGTCCACCGCTGTCTCGAGGCGCTTGATGATCTCATTCGCCGGCAGGTTCTCTGTCGTGTCGTATCAAATCGTTAGCGTCTCGCTTTCGGTCCTGCTATCAGCATGGGACGGCCACCTGTGATCTTCTCGACGACGTTAATGCCGCGCGAGACGCACGTGAGCAGCGCGAGGAACGGGAACTTGGCGCAGCCGAGCGAGAGGCTGACGCCGAAGCCCTCGGCGTGCTGCACGCAGCCGGCCCACGACACGATGCAGTCGCTGTTGTTCAGGTACTCGCTCAGCTCGGGCGTGCACAGCGCCTTGCTGTCTCCGCCACACGAGCCCAACGTCAGCCACCACACGTCCATATCCAGAGACAGAGGCACGACCACGCGACGCACCGGCAGAAGGCGTCGGCGTCCTCGTGGATGTTCGAGTGCAGGAAGACGAGCAGGAACTTGGAGGCCGTGCGCGCCGTGGACACGGCGTCGCGGAATGACAGGTGCTCGAAGCGCGGCGTCGCGTCCTCGCCGTAGCGCCGGCGCAGACTGCGCGTGAACGCGCGTGCCGCCGCCTGCGGGTCCTCGGGCTCGCCGTCGCCCAGCACGAAGCTCAGCGGCGAGAACAGCAGCTCGACGAAGCCCTTGCGCTCGCGCGGCCGCCCCGCTGCCGTCGACGCGCGCGACGCCGCGGCCGAGGAGCCCGCCGTACCCGCAGAAGAAGACACCGCGCCTTCGCTACGCGTGTCCTCCGGCGCGGCCTCGGGGTCGCCTCGCGCGTGGCGCCGGCGCAGTCCGTCGTCCGCGTCCGCCGTCATGTTTGCTTCGGCTTTTCTGGAAGTGTCACGTGTCGAGCGGGGAAATGACTTGCGCTGAGTATGCGAGGGAGAGGATATCGATCTGAGTTGCCCTTGTCGATTTCTTCGACACACAGTGTTCTTCCCCCGATTTAGTGACATCAAACGTACCCTTGAGCGTAACCCAAAGGGTACGTGATCTTCATCATTTTGGACGCCAACATGGCGCCGAAGACCAAGGAGAAGCCCAAGATGACGGCCATGAAGACGGCGGCCGTGCCGCTGGACCGGTGGCTGGCGGACGCGCGGCGGCTGCTGGCGCTGGAGCAGCGCGAGGAGGTGGAGGCGGTGCGCGAGGAGCTGCGCGCGCTGAGTGACGCCGACAACCCGGGCGTGCTGCCCAACCTGACGCTGGCGTCCATGTCCACGGGTCTCTTCGGCCGCACGCTGCTCAAGCTCGCGCTGCCGGCGCCGGCACTGCAGCGGCCCAAACCGCACCAGTTCACTGTCGGCGACCTGGTGCAGCTCCGGCTCAAGCGGAGCGCGGCCAAGCCGGACGCGGGGCCTCCTACGGGGATAGTGGCGAGGGTCGAGGAGCGATTCATATCGGTCGCGCTCAGTGCCGACGACGCCGGAGACGTGAACGAGAACGAGTTGCTGGCGCAAGGCAACGGGATCGTGCTGGACCGACTGGCCAACCAGGCGACGTTCGTCAAGATCTCGAGCGCGCTGGACCAGCTCGCCAAGTTCGACTACGGCGAGGCCCAAGGCGTCGTGGAGACGTACGTCCATGCTACTAGCTGCAGCTGTCGAGTCGAGGTGCTCACAGCAATGATGACTGTACGGCAGGGTGTTCTCGGGCAAGGCGCCGAGCTGGACGACGCCGCTGCCGGAGATCGTGCCGTTCACAGTAGGGCTGAACGCGTCGCAGGTCGAGGCCATCCGGTTCGCGCTCGCGTCCAAGGACCTCGCGCTCATCCACGGACCGCCGGGCACGGGCAAGACGACGACCGTGGTCGAGTTCATCCTGCAGGCCGTGGCCGCCTTTAAGATGAAGGTGCTCGTCTGCGCGCCGTCCAACATCGCGGTCGACAACGTGCTCGAGAAGCTCGCCGGAGCCTCCAGCGCGACCGGCAAGCGCCTACGACTGACGCGCATCGGCCACCCAGCGCGAGTGCTCCCGCAGATCCTGTCCTACTGCCTCGATGCCAAGATCCAAGCGGCGGAAGGCACGGAGATCGTGGACGACATCCGCAAGGAGACGACGGCGATGCTCGGGAAGCTGCAGAAGACCCGCGATCGAGGCGCACGTGCGTCCTTAAGGCGCGAGCTCAAGGCCAATCGAAAGGAGATCCGGGAGCGAGAGCAAAAGGTCGTAGCCGAGCTGCTCAAGCACAGCGATGTGGTGTTTGCGACCAACGTCGGCGCCGCCTCCAAGCTCCTCCGAGGCCTGTCGTTCGACCTCGTGGTCATCGACGAAGCTGCGCAGGCGCTCGAGGCATCGTGTTGGATCCCGATCCTCAAGGCCAAGCGCTGCGTTCTCGCCGGCGACCACCTCCAGCTGCCGCCAACGATCAAGTCCAAGGCCGCGGCGTCTCAAGGACTCGACGTGACGCTCTTTGACCGCGTGACGCAGATGACGCACACCAAAGAGGTCGTCAAGATGCTGAACGTGCAGTACCGAATGCACGAGGACATCAGTGACTGGTGCTCGCACGCCATGTACAAGGGCGAGTTGGGCAGCTTCGAAGGCGTCGCGAAGCGGAAACTGCACGAACTGCCTCACGTCTCGATCGACAAGGATGACGAGCTGCTCAATGCGACCTTGCTGTTGATAGACACGGCTGGGTGTGGGCTGGAAGAGGACACGGACGACGACGATGGAGGCTCATCAACCAGTCCGTTGCTCAAGATGTCCAAGTCCAACGAAGGCGAGGCCCGCGTGGTCGCCAAGCACGTTCGAGCGCTGCTAACTGCTGGTCTCAAACAGGACGAGGTCGCGATCATCACGCCGTATAACAAGCAGGTGCAGGCACTGAAGGCGCTGCTGCTGGACGAGTTCCCTCGACTCGAGATCCGATCGGTCGACGGGTTCCAAGGCTGCGAGAAGGAGGCGGTGGTGATGAGTCTCGTGCGGTCGAACAGCGCTCGTCAAGTGGGCTTCCTTTCGGACGACCGGCGCATGAACGTCGCCATCACGCGCGCAAAGCGGCACGTGGCGGTGGTTTGCGACTCGGACACGATCCGCGCGCACAAGTTCCTCGCCGACCTCGTGAAGCACTTTGAAGAGTTGGGCGAGTACCGCAGTGCGCAGGAGTTTCTGGACGAGGATGTGGTTCACGGCGAGAGCAGCGCCGCGGCTGTTGCCAGCGCGATCGCCCAGGTGACGATCCGTGCCGAAGGTGCGGCTGTCGCGTCTACTTCTGGTGCTTCTTCTTCTGCTGTCAAGGCGAAGGGTAAAGTCTCGAAGTCGTCAACAACAGTCCCAGCCAAGCCAAAGCAACCAATTTCAAAGGCACCAGTGAAAGCGGAGCAGAATGCGACGCTCACCGACACGAAGGAGACGAAAGCCTCTCCGACAGTCAATGGCAGCAACGTAGCAAGCACACACAACGACAAGCATGAGGTCGTTGAGAAGCAGGCGGAGATTGATGATGAAGGCAGCGACAGCGGTGAGGTCGTGGAGACCAAGAAGAGCGTCTTCTTGGCGATGGACTCGTCGAGTGACAGCGAGAGCGAGCAGGACGATGACGACGATGATGCAGCAGAGATGCAGTCTGCCAACGAGTTGCTCAAGGAGCTGCACTTGAGTCGCATGGCTCGACAGCCTCCGCCGCCTCCACCATCAGCATCTAAGAAGAAGAAGAAGAACCAGAAGAAGAAGGGCAAGGCGACGGGTGTGCCACCTCCGTCTGCCTCGGCGACGCCAGCTCTAAGCCAGACGTCTGTCGCGCCGGTGGGGAAGCTCAAAGACGGCGAGGACGAGCTCGAATTCCTCACGCGGGAAGCGAGCAAGAGCGGCGCGTGCTCGTTCCAGCGAGCCGGCGGCGGCCCGCGCTGCAAGAAGAGCGTGACGATGCTCGGCAGCATCTGCCGGTTCTGCAACCTCAAGCTCTGCTACGAGCACGCGCAGCCCGAGGTCCACGGGTGCGGCGACGCCGTCCGCGCGTTTGAGCGCTCGCGGTTCCAGGCGCAGATGGCGGCGGCGCCGAAGGACAAGGGGCCCAAGCTGACGGCCGAGAAGCGCAAGCTGCTGCAAAAGAAGCTCGAGCAAAAGGTGGGCGAGCAGACCGCGAGTCGCTCGACCAAGGCCAAGCCCAAGAAGAAGAAGTAGGCGGCGACAGACCAGAGTAGAACCACGTGGAGTCGACGTTGATGCAGCGCTCCTCTCTCTCGCTCACTCTTCATACCTTGGTCACGCCGCAGGTCGTCGTCTCGCTCGGTGGGGTCGGTCACATGCTGCTCACGAGCTTCTCGATGGCCGCGTTCTCGTCGCCCTGCGTCGCTTCGAGCGCCTGCTTGGCCTGATCCTGCAGTCCCCAGTCGCGTGTGAGTCCATGAAGATGCCAACGTGCCAAGCGGCAGCGGACTTACGGCCGCGAAGCCCATGTCGACGAGGCGCTGCACGGCTTCGTCGACCGAGGAGCGCACGATCGCGTACGTCTCGGTCCAGAAGCGCGCCGTGTTTCTAAACTGCTCCTGGTCCTCCAGGTACATCTTGGCCACCTCGGCGTCCTGTCATGAGGAGATCCGAGCCGTCAACACCGATCGATCGGTCTCGGATAGAACAAGGCGACTCGCCTGTGGGTCCGTCGGCTCGGCGGCCGACAGCAGCGCCTGGATCGACAGCAGCGCCGTCTTGATGGTCAGCGCCGGCGACCACTGGTCCTTCAGGATGTCCTGCTCGCTCACAGACACCGACACCGTCAGCGTCGAGCCGCAGTCTTCCAGGCGAGACGCCAAGCAGCCGACGCACGAGGCAGATGGCGCCGGTCTGGGACGAAATGTTGGGGTGCCAGATCTTGGTCATGAAGCGCATCCGCGGCGGCTCGAATGGGTACCTGGCCACCCACACGACACCACACGACATGGCGTCGAATCCACGCAGTCAGCACCGGCGTCGGCCTCCTCTCCGCGGTCCAAACACCGCCGCGCACTTGGACGGGATGGTGATCTCGAGCTGGAAGACGCCGCCCTCGTACGGCGTGCCCGGCGGGCCCTTGATGGTCCCTACAGCGCGTCACTCGCCTCCATCAGCTGCCTGTAAATGACATGGCGTCGCTCCCTTGGAAGCGGACGCACCGATGATGTCGTGGAGGTTGGCCGGGTCCACCGGCACGGCCGTCACGCCCGACACCTCCGGCTCGCGCTGGCACTCGTCCAGTTCCTTGCGCACGCGGCCACCTGTATACCCAGTGGGTCAGGGAAGAGCACATCCACCTAAATAGTGAGTACGAGGCCTGGCGGGCCGCGTACGACGGCAAGAGGGGCGATGAAGGCCGCACCTGGCGCCATGCTTGCTGCTGCTTGGTCGCGGTTCTTCTTCCGTGAAAATGGACTTGGAAGCGCATCAACCCAGCTGGATATTCATTCCCACGGGTTAAATCCCAGCATGGATCCTTCACTTCAAGAAACGTTTTATAGAGGGTATGTATTATCAAATGTGTGACGGAACTGCTTGCACGACTCCAGGTCAGACGCCAATGACCCGCGCTGAGGTATCGCGTGCCGCCGCGGATGGCGCTCTAACGGGCTCCACAGAGCGTCCAGAGGCGTCGGAGGCTGTCGGGAAGCGTCGGCGGGGCGCTGGGCCGCGGCTGAGCGACCTGCAGCGCCTCGAGATCATCCGACGGCGGCGCCAGCCTCCATCTACTTCCTCTTCCAACTCCTTGTCACCGGTGCCGCTGCGGGGGCTCGCGCGCGAGTTTGGCGTGGACGAGAAGACGATCCGGCGCGTCATGGAGCACGCGGACGAGACCGAACGGCGCGCGAGCCGCACGAGCATCGCCGGACGAGCGAGCGCGTTCCGCCGGCCGGCGCCAAAGTTCCCGGAGCTCGAGCGCCGACTCGTGCAGTGGCTGGACGCGCGGCAGCGGAGAGAAGCCCACGCATTGACTGAAAGCAGCAAGTTGACGCCATCGGTAGTGATTGAGCAGGCCAAGCGAATCGCACAGGTGTTAGGCATCGGTGAGGACCAATTCAAGGGCTCCTGGGGATGGTACGACAAGTTCTGCAAGCGCTACGGACTCCGTGCGGTCAATGTGCACAGTCGACTGCCTGGAGTGGACAGCAGTGGCGGTGGCGGTCGTCTTGGTGCTGGTGCTGGTTGTATTGGAACTGGTGAAGTCGTACGTGGAGCTGGTGATGAGATCCGAAGCGCGGAGGATCTCCAGTCGGTGATCGCGCAGTACGATCCGAATTGGGTGTTCACGGTTGACGAAGCGGTGCTGCTGTATGACTACCTGCCGCCATTAATCCGATCAGCAGACTGCGACAACTGCAGTGACCAGAGACTTCCGAGTATGGTGACGCTGGTGGCGTGCTGCAACTCGACGGGGACGCTGTCGTTGCCAGTGACGATGATCGGGAAGTCGCGGTGGCCGACGCAAGCAACATCGTTTCCGCTGCCGTACCTGCAGCAAGAGCACTCGTGGATGGACCGCGTGACGTTCGCGCAGTGGTTCGACACGGTCTTCTGTGGGTTTATCCGGTCGAACGCCTTGCTAGATGCGTTAGCCAGCCAGCAGAAGCGGAAGGTGTTGCTGATCGTGGATGGGGACAAGCCGGGGTATCAAGCCGGCTTTGAGCAAGAAGGCGTCCGCGTCGTGGCCATCCCTTCCAAGCACAAGGGGAGTGCTAGACCAGATCGAGACGACGTCGACCTCGAACTCGTCTCACTCACTCGCTTTGCTTTGAGGGACCTCAAGCAGCGATACAAAGGAATTGTACTTCAAGACGCCATAGCGTTCCATGCGGCCCCTGTTGAAGTCCGACGAGTCCTGACGGCGAGTGCTTCAAGTCTCCGCAGTAAGGAGGCTGGCGTGCATTTTGGGCGACCACCGACGCTGCTGGATGCGGCGAGGAGTCTTGCGATGGCGTGGGGTCAAGCATTCAACAGCGTCTGTCACGGTGGCAGCTTTCAGCGTATTGGCACAACTCGTCGTGCTGGATCAAGTGAGTGTGAAGAGAGCAAGGACAGCGATGGTGTCGCAGCAGACGAGATGAAGCGGCTGCTGTCGGACCACATCAACGCCTTCGCCTCTCGTCAACAACCTGCTGTTGCAGTCCCTGAATTCCCACAGATTCGCCTCCCGATCGATGAGGTGGGTCGTCAAGTGACCGAGTTCCTTCGTATCGACAACGACCGGTCTCCGGTGCTCCTGCAAGTGCTGCAGCGCGAGCTCCATGATCAGCTTGATGCCGGAAGTGGCCAGATTGTCAACTCCATCGTGTTTGACACTGGCGGTAGTGAAGATGAAGAGCAAGTGCTTCGTCAAGATATTCAGTCACGACCGGCGTCAGACTCTCGAGCCGCCTTGCTTGGCGTCACAGAGCTCGGAATCTATCTTCGAAGCGTCCAGTTGTGTCAAACTCAACCTGGAACAAGTGTCAAGAGGTCGGATGCGAGTCATGACTCCAGCAACCCCGAGCTGGAGAAGGAGCTGGAGGCAAGTATCCAAGCCGCGGACCGATTGCGGCGCTTCCTCCAACGACTCGATGCCGGCAACACGTGATTGAATGGCAGAAATGGCTCTGACTCAACCATCAACTTCAGCTGTCTGAATGATCAAAGTCAACGGGTCAGACCCGTGATATCGTCATTCAGGACCCGCGGGTCAGGATTGGACTGACTTTTTATGCTACGAGAACCACTCCCGAAAACGAGCGGTGCCGGTCACAACTGCAGTCAGTCGTGGGGATTGCCCGGCCGTCGCGCTCGTCCTGCGAGAGATCGTGTGTCTTCCACAGTCATGGGTGGATCTCACGGAACCATGACGTCGTCTTCGATGCTCTTCTCCATGTCGGATCCGCTTGACGACTGCAGAGACAAGCTCATGGCCGAACGGGAGGCCAGTCCCGAGCACGACTTGATGGCTCGGCACTTCCTCGACGCGGCGATCCAAGTTGTCGGGCAGCTGCAGAGAACTCGTTCAACCAAGAGACAGCGGTGGTCCGCGAACGTGCGATCTTCGACTTCACGCATTTCGCCCTTGAAGAAATGGTCAGACAAGCTTAGAGGGACCAACAGCGACAACAATGCCGCCAACGACAAGAACGAAAGTCCTGAAACCAGTCCATCCAGTCAGGCGAGGGCCCTGCTCCTGGAAACGGTTGATGTGTTCATCGCGCTCCAAGGGACATTTGCCGAGACTGCAGCTACGGTTTTTATATGCGCGTTCATTGAGAGGAAGTTCGAGAATCTCGATGTGCTGCTCAAGGACCTGGACCAAGTCGCTGAGCTCGCTGGCTTACAGACGAAGGGAGAGACAGAAGGATACCTAGTATGGTATCTCAAACTGGTGGCAGCGCGCTGGTGTGAAGAAGCCGAATTGTCAGTTGTTGCCAAGCAGTCGATGATGCCATTTGCACGCAGCGTCAAGGGCCACGATGATTTGGTTGCGCTGGCGTTGATGAAGTTCGAGATCGAAATTAGTCGCAGTCGCATCAATGTGGATGATGACGATGGGGTGAGATCTGGCTGTTGGCCGTTGGACGCGATAACAGCGTACCTCGACATGATGGACCGAGTGTGTCGGAGCCTGCGCAGACGCTATACGGTGTGCCTCCGTGTGATTCAACGGCTCGCAGAGCTCTTTCAAGTGATGGATGGGCTACACTATCTGGAGCGGACACATATCGATTTTGCCTTCCTGAAGACGATCGCAGAGCTCACTGACGCTCTATCAGATCAGGGTCACACCTCGCGCGTGATCGAATGTCTTGTGATGAACAGCCAGTTCCTGAGCCGCTTGATCCAGTTCCACGGACATATCGACGATATGTATGTGATCCTCCGACGCAGCGAAGATCCCATGTGTGAGAACGACTGGCGCGTCAATTGGGAGGATGACTGCATCCAGCGAGAGCAGTGGTACACGGAGAGGATCGAGCTGTCGACTGACGACATGCTCATCGATGAGATCGACGAGAGCAATGAGCTTTTGGATGTCATGACGATGATATCCAAAGAGCTCGATCTTCCAATCGATGCCAGCATTGACCCAGCGGCTCCTCCACGCAGCCGTCTCACCAACTCAGCTTCAATGATCCGTCTGATTGGGACGACGATTGCCCGTATCATGCACGCCAAACGTCCCGATCGCCCCAAACTCACGACAAGCGGTGATGAACAGCCGACGGCTTTCAGTGCCTCGACCATTATCAAGTTGCACGAAGAGCTAGAAGCCAGGAGCGGAGAGAATCGAGACAACAGCCAGTTGTGCCTCCGTCTGTACACGCGGCTCACTGCGCTGGTTCAAGTGGCGGAAGCACTCGATGCCACGAGATACAGTGTCACCAGTGCTGATTTCGCAGC
>JAADYF010000591.1:0-17445 GCA_023338175.1 Phytopythium delawarense
ATCGGCCAGCGTATTCTCGTCCCTCTGGAGCCGGAACGAGGCAACAGAGAGAGGCATGATCACTTGCTCTGCTGTCAGAAGCTTCGTCCAGAAGCTATCGCTGGTCAGGACACGAAGCGTCTCTGGAAAATCACTGTGAGCCTCGTACGTGCGCGCAAATGCTTTCAGTGCCGTCCTCACTCGCAGCAACGACGCAAAGCAGCTGTGCATTGAGTTCCATCGCGTTTCGCACAGCGAGAACAGGGCCAGTCGGACGCCAGAAAACCGCACGATCACTTCACGCGCGCGCTGCAGCCACTTTGACGACGACGCGTTCAGCACGTTGACCACTGAAGCAGCTTGCGCGCCAATTCGCCGGAACGATGGTGTCTTCAGGACTGACTTTACCAAATTGTTGATGTCGTGGGCAAAGCAGAAAATGAAAACGATCCTTGGCCATCGCAATGCAAGGATTCTCCGTGCGCATCTGCACTGCCCGGCGTTGTCAGTAATCACTGCTCCAATGACCCATTTCTCATTGGCACCCATCGCATGCTCCATCACGCGCTCAAGCTCGTCCACAATCGCGACACCGTCATGCCGATTCCCGACCCCGGGCAGTGCGTAGTTCATCGTTTGCCCAAACAACGACAATTGGCACCCCAGGAGGTGATCTCGTGATACGTTCTGCCACACGTCAGAGAGGAAATTGACACGACCTCCAGTCTCCTTCTGCACATTGACCAGCGCCTTGGTCTCAGCGGCTGAGCAGTGTTTCGCGTGCTCAGTTAGAATGCTCCTTCCTTGCCGATGGCGTAACGGGAGGTAGGATGATATCCCTGGACAAACGAAATCCAGCAGACGACGCGTGGATCCGTGCTCGACGAACCCATCTGGAAGCAAGTTCTCAGCCTGAAACTCTGCTAGCAGACGCACAAACGTGCCCTTCTCTGACTTAGAGAGGCGCCGTTGAACTTGTCCAGGCCCCGGTCTCTTTGCTCGCGGGATTTTGACCAACTGTGGTGACTGACTTGTCCGTGGAGTCTTCTGTCCTCCTCGAGGTGACGAAAACAGCCGAGCAGCAGCACTCCTCCGAGGGCCGGTCTCAGGTCGTTGGTCGGCACTGCGGTTAATCGTGCGCGCCGCAGTCGCGCTGCCCGGCTCAAAGGAGAGTCGAAGCTCCTTGAGTCGGTCTGCTTCCGCGGCAGCTTTGTAGTGGGGACACTTGGCCAGATGCGCTTTTTGGTAGTCGATGCGGCCTCGCATGCGCTCTGACTGGCCCACGTGGTCGGGGTCATCTTCGTATGCTTTTGAACAGTGGCGGCATATCGTGTCCAGAAGGCTGCCGTAGAGCTCATCAGTAATCTTGAAGAAATGGGAGCGTTGCCACCCTTGCGGTCGCATGGTTTTCGCGGCTAGAGAAGCGACATCACCCGCAGCAGAGCGACGAGCAGCAGCGGAGAGAGCGGCGGGGCGAAGTACGACCAACAGCAGCAGCCGCACGACGAGCAGCACGGGAAGCAAGAACTGCAGCAGGAGCAGCGGCTAGAGTAGCGACGACAGCAACAACAACACGACGAGCAGCACGGACAGCAGTAACAGCAGCGGCGAGAGCAGCGGCTGCGGCAGAATGAGGCACGACGCGCAGTACGGCCAGCAACAGCAACAAATGTGAAGCGAACGGCGGCGGCGGCGAGAAAAAGCACGGCCAGCAGCACCAGCACCAACACGACGCGCAGTACGGGCATCAGCAACAGCAGCGGCGAGAGGCGGCGGCGTCGGCGGGGCGAAGCACGACGATCTACGGCGCGCGCTCGACGAGCAGGTCCACACAGTTAGAATCTATGAATTTATATACTGCAGTAGAAACTGGTAAAACTTTTAGACGAAAAGACGGTCTTTTCAATCGTTTATTCGTTTTTATTCCTCGTTTTTACTATTTCACCGTCTTTTCGTTTAAACAAAAAAACGGTTTTTTTCACCACTGCTCCACCATACTCAAATCAAGACGAATAGGGGAGGGGAGGGGACATTAACTTTATCGGGAGCCCCTCCCTCGTAAGCATCGTTTTTTTAGTTTACATTTTCCTTTTCCTTTTGCATCGGAACATCAGACAGATTTTACCTCGTCACCACATGTCCCCCAAGCAGAAAAACGCTCAAATGTTGTGGTCCACAGGAAACCACAGCGGAACAACAAGCAAAAGGCACAAGGCGAGCCGGGCCATTTCCGAAACCACCGCCAGGTGCCGCGACCCCCGCTCGCGCCTTGGCGCCGGCAAGTTCACTCTCAAGTCAAGTCAAGAAAGGACGCCGAGGCAACCAAGTCTCCCTCTCCACACACACGACAAGCACGGACAACATGGCGCGCGTGGCTGAGCTGACGGAGGACGTGCGATCGCCCGCGGGGCTGGCGCTGGACAAGGACAAGGAGGCGCGTGATGCCAAGGACAAGGAGGCGCGCACGACGCCCACGCGCAGCGACAGCGGCGACAGCGGAGGCTATGGCGGCTACGGCGGCTTCGCGGGCGGGCTGCGCAGCCGGCTGGGCACGGACGCCGACGAGCGGCTGTCCATCTCGTCCACGGCCTCGTCTGTGGCGTCCGTGGTGGCCGAGGCCATCGCGGCGGCCACGGCGCACGCGCACGGTCTGCAGGGGGACGCTGAGGCACTGCCGTCGCCCGGCGCGCCTGGGTCGCTCGACTTCAAGACGGTCACGTTCACGGTGCCCGCGGAGCGCCGGCTCACGCGCGAGAACAGCCGGCCGCTCTTCTCGGAGCGCAAGCTGTACACGCCGACGGCAGACAAGCTCGTGGTCGTCATGGTGGGCCTCCCAGCGCGCGGCAAGTCGTTCATCGCCAAGAAGCTGTGGAAGTTCTTCTGCTGGAAGGGCTTCGAGGCCCAGGTCTTCAACGTGGGCCAGCTGCGTCGCGCCAAGGCCGCCGGCGGCGTGCAGGACCACACGTTCTTCGACCCGAACAACGAGCAGGCCAAGGAGGAGCGCGAGCGGCTCGCCGTCGAGGCGCTCGAGCAGCTTCAGCACTGGTTCCTTGGCGAGTCGTCCATGAACTCGGTCGACCCGGTCACGGGCTGCCGGCTGCGCGGCGACGTGGCTATCTACGATGCCACCAACTCGACCAAGAAGCGCCGCCACGTGCTGCTGGACTCGTTCGAGCAGTTCGCCAGCGAGCACAAGATGAGCGTGCACGTCGTCTTTGTGGAGAGCATCTGCACGAGTGAGGCCGTCATCAACGCCAACATCCACCAGAAAGTCACGTCCAGCCCGGACTACCGACACATGAAGGAGGAGGACGCCATCGCCGACCTCAAGCAGCGCATGAAGAACTACGAGGCCGCTTACGAGGCGCTCGAGGACGCCGAGAACGTCAGCTACATTAAGCTCTTCGACCTCCAGTCCAAGGTCCACGCCAAGGGCATGTACGTTCGAGCGCACTGTCGATTCTGTTGTCATGCTGGTCTCGACACACTTGCTCACTCCTCTTGATGATGCTCCTCTTGACGATGCTGCAGCTATGGACACGTGGCAAAGTCCATCATGCCGTACATGATGAGCTTCCACATTGAGCATCGCCCGATCTGGCTTGTGCGCGCGGGCCACTGCAACGAAGTGCGGCGCGACTTTGGCGCCATCACCAAGGATCCGTGTATCGCACCGCGGGCCGCGCGCTTGAGCCACATCGGCATGGACTTCGCCTTTCGCCTCGGCGAATTTGTCAAACAGCGCACCACCACGTGGATGGAGAATGAGGGCATCACACCAGACGACAACCCAACGGAGGCACTTGTCATCACGTCCACGCTGCCGCGCGCCGTCGAGACTGCCGCCTACATCAACGGCCGACGACGTACGTTGTCCCGAGTGTCTGGGTCGTGGCTGCCAGGGAGCAGTCGACTGACTCGTGTCTCCTTGCTTTCGACTTTGAACAGAACAAATGGCGGCGCTCAACCCGCTTGACAAGGGTGAATGCTACGGCATGACCATGGAGCAGATGCAGCACGAGATGCCGGTGCGTGCACTGTGCTTGATGTGTCTATCAATGACTCGACACTGACGTCGCGTGTGACTGTGGATACAGGAGGCGTACCATCAGTACGTGTCGGACCCGTGGAAGACGCGCTTCCCTGGCGGCGAGTCGTATTACGACCTGATGCTACGCCTGGAGCCCATTCTGATCGACATCGAGCAGCACACTGGTCCCGTGCTTGTGGTCTCGCACATCTCGACGCTGCAAGTGCTTTACTCGTACTTCCTCGGCGTACCCATCCAGAGCTGCCAGAACCTCGAGATCCCGTTCCACGCGGCGCTCGAGCTTGTGCCGAGCCAGGATGGCTGGACCAAGACTGTATTTAACATGCGCGCGCAGTGAGAAGCGCTGACGACGCCGTTACCATCAAGGACGAGGCCACGCGCGGACGCAAGGCGCTCCACGCCGTCATCACACAGCGGGAAGAGGACCAAGCCAGATCACCCAGCAGCCACCCATCGGCACCGCGGCAGCATTCATGTCCGTGCGGGAGATTGGACACCTCCGTCTCTCCCATCTTCATCCCCCGATTCTCCCTTCCCCGTCTTCAGTGCGCGCCACACGACAACGACAAGTGTGTGCGCTGCCGCCGCCCGCCATGACACCGATGGACTCGGCCGAGGGCTTCGCTACGACCTTCATGTAGTTCCTCTATGCATTCGCGCTCGGCACCGCCATCGCCGTGGCGAGCGCAGCCCACAGCAACGCTTTGACCGGACCCTCGAGTGCGCACATGTGTTCCATGTCGTTGGCGGTGGATTGACCCGACAACGTGTGCGTGTGCGTCAGTGCAGCATGGACATCGGCTCTCGCGTGATGCCAGCAATGTCGTCCCCAGAGCATGAAGACCCAGAGTCCTGGCCCACGAAGCGGCTGCATTGCGTTTACTTGACCGCACAGCACTTGGTCCCCATCCCAGCCGGCCACGCACCGCGGACAATTCATTGAGCGACGCATGTCGAGACGCCATCGGAGTCTGATTCAGACACTCGCAAAGCCATCGCTCGCCACCGCATGGACGTCGACGTCGACGTATGCGCATGCTGCCAGTCGGTCGCGGAAGGTAAAACGCAAGGTGTCTCGCGCTTCAGCGTGACGCGCGCGCGTCACGCCTGGGCCGTCCGTCTCCGTCTGATCCCTCCTCAGACTCAGATCCTCGCCTTCGCCTTCCCCATGTTCACGTAAAATAGCCGACCGCGGCAGTTCAAGTTCGGCAGCTTCTTGCTCCTCCGCAGTCGCGCATTCGCCGCCTTCCGCCGCTCCTTCCGCCGCTCCCCGACCGCTCCCGCCCGCCCGCCATGGACGCCAAGGCCGCTCCGTCGCTGGACGTGGCGCTCAAGGTCGCCTTCTGCCTCGAGGGCCGCGACAAGCTCACCAAGGTCGGTCTCCCGCGTCGAGCACGTCTTCACATGGGATCGTAGTCTGGACTAACGGACGAACGAATGGATGAACGAACGGCAGCTGCTGCAATACGGAAGCCGCGGGCTGGCGTTCTACGTGCTGGCGGCGGACCCCAAGAGCGACGTGGGCCGGCGCCTGAGCACGCTGTACAAGACGACGCAGCAGTCGCGCAAGGTCTTCCGGCTCGGCAAGAGCGCGTCGTACTACAAGAAGCTGCTGGCGCTCGCGGACGACAAGTCGCTCTCGGCCTGGCAAAAGTACCTGCAGCTCGTGCAGAACGCCGGTATGTTCGGCTTCTTCCTCTACGACAACGCCGCGTTCGCGGGCAAGGCCAAGTTGCTCGACCTGGACGCCGACGAGGCCGCCAAGCGCGGCGGCGTGCTCTGGTTCGCCGCCAACGTCTGCGGCTTCCTGCTCGCCGTCAACAACCTCAACGCCGACATGGAGAAGGAGAAGGCCGTGCGGGACATCATGGCGTCCGAGGAGGACCCGGCGCGCGTGCTGGCGCTGCAGCAGCAGCTCGACGCGCTGCAGAGCGGCCGCCTCAAGAAGTTCCTGGCCGTGCTCAAGGTCACGTGCGACCTTATCGTGTCATCCAACACGGCCGGCGTGCGGCTCGCCGAGCGCATCACGGGCTCCAAGCTGCACGACGGCATCATCGGCCCGGTCGGCTGCGTGTCGGCGCTCACGGTGCTCTACAACACGTGGCCGAGCGCTCCCAAGGCCACGCCCAAGGCCGTCGAGGCCAGCAAGTGAGGTCCACATGGACTCTCGTCCGAGTCACGACCGGAACCGGACGCGCTAGTGTCGTCCGCTGCATGTTATTGTCCATGTGGGTAGAAATGACAGAGAGGATCAACACGGGGAAGCTGTGCTTGCTCGGTTTGCTTGCTTGCAGTCCTGAGGGGAGACTGGTCGCCTTCACGAACGGGCGCCGACAAAGTCTATGAATGGATCGCGTCCGTGGCAACCCGCATGCGCCTCTTGCTGCTCGTCGCGGACTGTTGGAGCCCCAAAAGACACGAGCTGTCGGTCTGCAGCCCTGGCGGTCGTCCTCTCCTCGTCCTCGTCACGCGACAGCGTTGCGGAGCGAAAGCGCCATGGTGGCGGCATCAACACAGCCGTCAGCATCTCCGGTGGACCCCCAGCCGAACACTCAAGGTGCTGAGGAGGCGGACGAGGTTCCACAGGATGCCTCCAACGACGACCAAGGCCAGGAGTCTTCGCATAACAAGGACAGCGAAGACGGGGAGGAGGAGGTCGTCGCTGTCGGGTCCGTGGCCCACGTGGTGCAGCGTGCCTTCCGCTCCTTCTTCGCGTCTTCGCCGACAAAGCAGGTGGCCACCAACGACTCTCCTTCGACTGAAGACGACGGCTTGAGCAGTGAGCCCGTCCCAGAGGCACAAGCAGCAGTAGCAGCAGCAGCGACTGATTCAACGGACGAAGCAGTGGTCAAAGCATTGGAGTCCACAGCGGCAATATCACCAGCGAATGATGCTGACAGCGACCCGCTCCCTCCAGACCCGGCGCAGTTCTCGTCCAACCCCTTCGTCCAGCTCGGAAGCGAGCGCAAGTGCGCCATCAAAGCGGAGCTGCGCGAGGAGCGTCGGAGCGCCAACCAGCTGCTCAAGTTCCTCGAAGAACGGCAAGCGGACGCCAAGCGCGCGGACGAAGCCGTCGAAGAGCAGCTTCGGCGCCAGGGACTTGTCATCAAGGAGCAGATCCCTCTTGGACCATCGCCGCTCCAGCTGGACGAGCACGAGGTGGCGTCGCCCGAGTTCGGCACCTTCTCGACACACCTGCTTCATGCCAAATCGATCGTCGCCGACTACCACAAGCGGCGGCTCGAGCGCAGCGGGAACGCGCCTGAGAAGCCTCAACAGCGGACGCCAAGAGTGCCGACAGAGCTCGGAGCCAGCGACAACGAGCGCGCGCTGGGGTATCTGGACTCGACGCACTCGACCGAGATCCGCACCGACGCGACGCTCAAGATGCACGAGCGCCGCATCGCCGGCGTCAAGACGTTCCATGCGACCAGCAGTGCGAGTAGTGGAGGTGCCAAACCAAGCGGTGGAGATCAATCGGACGCTTCAACAGATGACACGACGAGTTCGGGATCTCCGATTTGGAGAGAGGACTCGCAGCCACGCCCACGCAAGCCAAACGAGCCGGACACGATGCCAGCGACGGAGAAGCGCGCCAATATGGCGATCCTTCACCGCATGCAGACCAAGCTGGACTTCCTGCGGAACCCGCGGTACGTTGAAGGCGGCATTGGTAGCAGCAGCAACGATCGATCGGATGAGCCCCACAGCTTCTCAGTCGACCCACGGCCGCCCATCATGTTCACCGAGTACGGCATCGGCGGTGTCTACGAGCAGACGCTCTTCGTGCGCAACCGCACATCACTAAGCCGCCGCATCCGCGTCCTCCCACCGGCAACACTATTCTTCTCCGTCGCAGAGGTGGTGTTCCCTGACCCGAGTGGCCTCATTGCGCCTGGGATGCACGTGCTGTTGCGCCTGCGTTTCTCGCCAGACTCTCGTGCCGACTACCGTGATACGCTAACGATCCAGTACGAGTCGGCACCGGGCGATGGAGGCAACAGCTCGTATCGCGAGTTGGTCGTGCCTCTCGCTGCTCATCGCGAGCCGCCAGAGCTGTCGATCCCGCTCGTGCTACACGCGAAGAACACGCTCGTGGGTGACAAGTCACGGACGGAGATCCCGTGCACGAACACAGGCGGAGCTGGCACGTTCTGGCTCATGACGGAACGCGATTGGACGCGGTTCGAGACTGAGGCAGCGTTCCGAAGTGCCGGTGGCGCTGGAATCGCCAAGAGCGGTCTGCATTCAGCGTCCAACACGCTGGCGGCGGCGCTGGCAGCGGCTGAGCTGACAGCACTTGGCGGAAGCATCAACTCCAGTGAGAGTCTTCGGTCCGGTCCGTTCCGGTTGTCCCCGACACGCATGGAGCTGAGCAAGGGCGACTCCACGACGCTCGTCCTCGACTACACACCGAACAGCATTGGCGAACAGCGCGAGCGAATCGTCATGGTGTGCGACAACTGCCTGGTGCGCGTGTTCCAGCTTGTAGGTCGCGGCTGCCAGGTCGAGATCGCCGTCACGGGGGCCAACTCGACCCGAATCGACCGAAGCATTGCGACCATGGGGGTCCTCGACTCGATCTTCTTCCCTCCAGACGTGCTCGTGGACTCGTTCGCTCGACAGACAGTCACGATCGCCAACGAGACACCGATCGATGTCAAGTACTCGTGGAGAATAGCGCCAGCAGCCGACTCTCGAGCGGGAACCACGCCCTCATTCGCACATGACCCTCCATTTCGGGTTGTACCAGCTTCCGGAGTGTTCCCGCAGTCGTCGTCGCTCGAGTTCTCACTCGAGTTCTCCCCCACTCGTCCTCGTCACGAGTTCCGCTTCACGGCCACGATGGTAGTCGAGGACGTCCCGGTGTGCAGTTTACCGGGCTCAAAGCAGATCTCGCTGATCGCTGCCGCTGTCGAGCTTAACAGGCAATGTGAAGTGGAAGATGGTTGCGACAGTCAACGGAAGCGGTGCGAGCCTGCGGTCGAAGCCCTAGCCATTGACTTGGGCGGAGGTGCAACACTCGGTGTGTTTGCAATTGAGCCCATCGTTTGGGACTTCACTGCGCAGGATGGACGCAGGGCATTGCTGCAGAAGGACCGCGTCCACGTGGCACAAGTGACGCTGCGCAATGAATCGGCCGCACCAGTACGTTTCCAGTGGAAACCGGACGCCTGGCGCCTCCGATCCAAGTCTTCACCGCCGCCATTCACACTGACAATTTCCCCAAACGAGGGTACGCTCGCGCCGCTTTCCTGCCAGAGCGTCACGGTTGAGTTCACGCCGCACTGCGTCGGTCCGTTCTCCGTATCGATCCCCTGTGTTATCCCTTCCTCAAGACATAGCGGCCAGGTCTCCCAAGTCGAAGATGACGACGGCGATCAAGTCTTTGAGCAGTCGGTGCTGCTTACCGGGGACGTCGCTCAGGCACAGGTACGTGTGCTTTCGCCTGAAGTCGACTTTGGCCTCGTCCTTGCCGGTGGGAGTGCCGAGGCGATGATCGAGATCTCCAACGAGTCTTCGAGTGCGTCTGCGGATTGGAAGTTCGTGCATCTCATCGACGTCGCGGAGCCTGAATACCCACAAATGGCCTTGCCTCTCAGCGCTTCCAAGGAGTTCGTCTCCTCTCGTCAGTTTGCCGCAACGTCAGTGGGAAATGACACGGCCCGCAGTGGCAGCAGCAGCTTGATGTCTGCGCGCGACAGCTCCCCGACTGCCACCGTCGCGTTCGCGCCTGAGGTAGGATGCCTTGGCCCCGGAGAGAGGTTCATCGTCCGAGCAAAGTGCTTGGCTGGAGCTCTACCGGAGCGGTTCCGAGCAACGCTGGCGTGTCAGATCGCCTCCGAGCGCGTTTTTCCTCCGGAGTTTGTCAACAACGCGGCAGTGTCGGCGATGGGCTGCATGTCAGGCTCCATCCCGGCGCTGGGAGGCATAGCGTGTCGCTCAACCTCGCTGAGAGCGCCTGCAACAGGCTCAGCACTTGCTCCCCCGCCTCCAACTACCGTTTCAGTCAGCGCACGGGCAGAGATCCAGTCGCCCAACATCTTCCTGTCCACCACAAAGATGCCGCTGGGCTCCACGTACCTGGGCGTCAGCGTCCACCGCACGCTGGAGCTGATCAACATATCGAACCTCGAGGCAAGTTTCAAGTTCGTCGAGCCGGAAGCGGCCGCCGGTGTGCGGCCATACTCGCTGGAGCTGACGCCGAGATCTGGCACGATTCACTCCAAGGAGAGACTAGCGATTGTTGTCACATACACGGCGAGGCAAGCGGGGAGGTTCTCGGCGCTTGTGGCGTGCAACGTGCGCGGGCTGCCAGCGCCACTTGGCTTCGAGCTGACCAGCGTCCACAAAGGCCTCGTGCTGTCATACGAGTTCGTTGACAGTCCGTCATCGTCGTTGCCTGATCTTGACTCCCCATTGAAAGGCTCAGCCTCGACAGATTCGGTCGCTTCGACAGCGGATGGGATGAGCAGCAGTAGAAGTACCCTGGCGGTGCCGACGATCCCTAAACTAGCGTTCGGGGACGACGTGCCTCTCGGCGAGCGACGCATGCTTCATCTGTTGGTGCGCAACCTGAGCGGCATCGACGCGGTGATTGATCTTGAGGCCAAGAAGTTCCCAGCCGCAACTGTCATGGATGGCGAAGACAACGCCAGCAACTCCCTCGGTTCATCACCCGGCACTACTAGTCCGGCAAGCAGGAAGGCTCCATCCAAAGCAAGCAAAGACTCCAAGAAGCGATCACCCACCGTTCACAATGGCTCGGTGGCATCCTCGCGCATCGCTAGCACCAGGAACACTTCGAGCAAGTCAACGCTGCTCTCCAATTCTCACGAGCACGAGCACCGACTGCAGTCCGAGAACGGACGCGCGTACACGCAGAAGTGCGCGAGGGACCAAGAGGACCGGCGAGTGCTGAGCCATGGACGAGGCATCGCCTTCCGTCCCGAGCCGTCGACCGTGCGGATCCCTCCTTGGGGACACGCAGTCGTCCGCGTCGTGTGCTTCAACAACAAGCCCGGCACGTACGTGGACGAGGTCGTGAGCCGCGCCGCCGGCCTGCCGCCCGTCCTGCTGCCTGCGACGGTCACCGTGACGGGTGCGCCGCTCGTGCTGGACCGCAACTGTGTCGGTCTGATCTTCCCCAAGCAGGTCGCTCGAGACACCACCGTCGCTCCAAAGCAGACCAAGGCCAAGACCAAGAAGCGGGTGACGCCTTCACCGTCCAATCCCGACTACCCGACGCTCCGGTTCGGACAAGTATGCGTGCGCTCGCAGGCGGCTGTGACGCGCTCGCTGCGTGTCATGAACCGCAGCCCGCAGCCTGCGCGTGTGACGTGGCGCCTGACGCCTCCTGGTCATGAGAACCATCTCGTGGCGCTCTCACTGCGCGTCGACTTTGGCGCGCGCATTCAGCTGCAGATCACGCCGTGTGCAGACCGAAACCGGCGCAGACGAAGCCGCCAGACTGATGATGAGGAAGACGATGATAGTCCGTTCACGGTCTCCCCACCGTTCGCTGTGGTCGCTCCGTTTGGGATTGCTGCATTCCGCGTGACCCTGCGGCCGTCGAGTGAGATGACACTGCATCGACTGATGCTTGTCGCGGACGCAAAGTGGCTCGAGGACAAGACGAGCGGCAGTGTCATTGCCGAGCACCTGGACGGCGAACGACGGCTTGGTGAAGACGATAACAATGGTGAGGGCGATAGCGAAGCACCGATCAAAGACCAGCGGAGCGAGTCGCCGAGGGCGTTGACCTCTCCCGATGCAAGTGCAGCGCGGACGGCGGCGGGCAAAGCAATCGCGGCGGTCCGCATGGCCAACACGCTGATGCGGAAGCAGCCGTCGTGGCGCGCGCACGGACTCGGAGCGGTCGGAGACGCCAAGAACGTGACCAAGAGCTGCGTGCGCGTGCTGCTGGCCGCCGACATCATCGAGCCCGAGCTGTTCCTGGACCAGAGCAAGCACGAGTCGGAGACGAAGGAACCCGGCATGACCTCGTACCACGTCACGTTCACAACCTGGTCGACGGTCGTCGGCTCGAGCGCGAGCTCGTTCGCCTCCGCTGCCATGCACGCGTTCCACCGGCGGGAGCTGCAGCTAGTGAATCACTTCCAGGCGCCACTGACGTTCCGTCTCGAGTGCGTCGGTCCGTTCGTCGTCTTCCGCGCCGAGTCGCTCGCCCCCAAACATCCACTGTCGCTGGCCGACCTGCCACCGGCCCACCGACGCGCGCAGGGCGAGTCCTTCATGTTCAGCCTGCCGCCCGAGATGGCCGTCCGCCTCGAACTGCGCTTCGACCCGTCCTTGCTGACTGCTCCGCTGCCGATCGGCCAGTCGCTTGGCCCTGCGTCGCGCCAGCTGCAGTCGCTCGTGGAGGGTGAGCTGCTCGTGCGCTTCGCCAACCACTCGGTGCAGACCATCCGCTTGGGTGCGCGCGTGCTGCAGCCCATGCTGCTGGTCTCGCCGGCCACGCATTCGTTCGGCCACGTACACCTGACGCAGCGGCGGGTCGTGACGCTCCGCGTGGCCAACCCGACGGTCGTGCCGGCTGCGTTCGCAGTCGAGCACGTACCGCTGCCCAAGCCGCTGTCTCGCGCGCAGAAGCACGAGTTCTCGCAGCACCACGCGCAGTTCACGGACGAACCAGGCGTCTTCCGCTTCTCGGTCTCCTCTGGTGTCGTGGCCGGACCCACGCTGCCACTCCAGTCGGCCGGTGGGCTTCTGCCAGGGGGGACGAATGGTGGGGCGGGTGTGCAGCCGCTAGTGTCGCTCGAGGTGTTTTTCCAGCCGCGAGACACCGGCAAACACTATCGCAGCCGCTTCCGTCTGGCCGTGGCGCACGGACACGCCTTCGAGGTCGAACTGCAGGGCGTCGGGCACCTGGACGAGCACGACGTGGACGACCAGGAGCGGCCACTGGCGCGTGCGGCGGCGCTCGAGCACTCGCATCGCATCTTCACGCGGTTGTAGCGGGCAGTCTGGTAGCAGACGTAGACGCACACGTTGTCGAGTTAATCCACCATCAACAGAGCCGATGGCCACGCCGCTTTGACCAGCCAACGACTCACCAGCGACTTGCTGCGGTGGTGCCGCGCTGCCACCATCGGATCGTTTCACAGCCGTGGCTTCAGACGATTCAATTGAAGGTCTTGGTCTTGAAAGGTCACAGCGTGAACGAGTTGAACGCGGTTGGTCGTTGCGCTCGGCCCTTGTGCTCGCTGTGTTCACCTACGATGGATCGCGCCAAGCTCGTGCGCCGGCGGCAGCGGCTGCGGCTGAAGGAGCAAGACACTGTCCGCAAAGAGGGAAAGGAGAATGACTCTGGCGGCGCGCAAGGAGCCAAGACGACCTCCAAACCCATCGCTGGAGCGGACAAGCTCGCCAAGGCGACAGCAATCGAGCATAACCCTGCGCTGATGGTCCGCCAGATCCTACAGAGCGCTGAGTACGGAGAGGCATCCGCGTTTCTTCAGCCTGTCGGCAAACAGGAGCTTGTGAGCCAGCTCGTGTCAGTCGCAGGTTACGCGAGAGATGTACGTGGATATGAGCGACTGGATCAGTGAGAGACACAACTCTCTCACATTCACACACCTCCGTTCTTCTCCACCGTCATGCGGACTCGACACGCAGCTAAAGGGTCGAGTCGACGAGTGCAATGAGGCGGCCGAGATTGCGGTGCACCAGCAGTCAGCGAGGTACAACAAGACTGCGAGTGAGCTGATCCAGCGAGACAGTCACATCCGGGAGCTGAAAGTGAGCCTACGCTGGAGGTTGATCTCGCTACGGTGCATATCGACGCACTGACTTTGACTTTGCGTGTTGAATTCGATCTCTAGGCACACATTGGCGAGCTCGAGCAGCGGCTGGTGCGCGCTGACGATGAGTATAAGGCTCTGCTGAAGTGGATCAGGTCAGTTGTCAAGCTGCGTGGATAAAACCCCAGTGTTGAGAGCACTAAGATTTTGCTGCATGCCTAGTGAGAAAGAAGACAAGTGGAAAGCGAGTGAGCAGGCAAAGCGCGACCAAGCCGAGCTCATTCGGGGGATGGCGACGGTGCAAAAGCAACAAGAGGACCGGCTGCGAGCGATCTCTCGCGACCTAGAGCAGGCAGTTCGATACGCGCAGGAACTCCACTCAGAGGTAAGGACACAACTATGCTATGATCCGGCGATGGCATGATCCCCAACACTATTCGTATGCAAATTCACGCTTACAGAATGCAGACCTGATCCAAAGATTGGTGCGGTGTCGTCTCTACTGAATTGACAGACTTGGTGTCGCTGACGTCGCGAATTTCTCCAGGAAATCCAAGAGCGAGAGGCTTCTCGACTGGGGAGTGAG
The DNA here is from genome assembly GCA_023338175.1 of Phytopythium delawarense. Classification (NCBI taxonomy): domain Eukaryota; phylum Oomycota; class Peronosporomycetes; order Pythiales; family Pythiaceae; genus Phytopythium; species Phytopythium delawarense. The sequence goes on from JAADYF010000591.1 coordinate 14,381, forward strand.
CTGAGTGAAACCCGCACGAGTGCACAAGAAGCGGCGTGGGAGCTGCGCCAGAAGTCACAAGAGTGCGTGGCATGCTTCATCGGCAGCAACAGCTTTCACAATTGGATACCAGTGATCATTGGCGTGCAATGGCCTCACTACAAGACTTTTGTGTAGGTTGGCTTACGCGACTCGAGCTCTGGAGGAAGCGAAGGGAGAAGTGTTAGCGCTGCGCGACGAAGTCCAGGTATTCCACCATCAACCAGATAGCTGGTTGTGAGTGAGGCAGATATAACAAGCTGACCGCACCTTTGCTTAGGTCGAGATCCTGACAAGGCAGGCAGCTGTCATCGACCGCGAAAAGGTTCAACAACAGCTTCAGAAGGAGCAGCGCGAGTGGCGATCCAAGCAGGTTCGATCTCGATGTTCTATTGATACAAAGGACGGATTTTCAACTTGATTCTGTGCGCTGCTGTCATGGCGCAGGACATTTGGGAGTCGAGCGAGCAGCGGACGACGCAGCAGCTACGACGACTCGACTTTGAGCTCCGCCAGCTGAAGCAAACCACCTCACGTCTGCGCGCCGAGATTGAAGGCGAGAAAGCTCAGCGTGAGAAGGCAGAGGAAAATGCCCTCAAGCTGGCAGGCTTGTTGGATGTATGTGCTCACAATGCATTGCGGCAGGACCACACAAGAGGACTCCATCGCTTACGATGTGATATACCGCTGAATCACAGGAAGTGAAAGAGGCGAACCAAACCATCGACGGGGAGCGTAAGCGGCTCTGTCTCGAGCTCGAATGCAAGTCGATCGGCTGCTTCCGTGAACATCCGCTGTGTTGGGAAATGCTTAATCTTGCGTCTGCATCGATGCTCCCACAGATGAGCGAGCTGAGCTGGCCAACAAGGACAACGCCTTGCAGAACGCCTATCGGTATCCTGTCTTCACAAACCTCGACTTCTGCCATCAAGTCCATCACGGTAACCTCACAATGTGCCCCCTCCAGCGGACTGCATACGCTGCAGAAGTGTTGCCGCGACGAGCGAGCCGCAAAAGAAGAAGCCAAGCGAGACCTCGACGCGTTGACCCAACGGTAGGAATCGATGTTGCTGGACCGCTTGGGCCGTTAGGCTGACTTCTCACCGTGGTAGGAGCAACGCCATGCGGCGAGAGCATTCTGCGCACCCCGGACGTTTCTAGACAACGATGTCCGACGCGCATTGCACCCTTTGGACCGCGTTGGCTGCCCGGATACGTCATCTCGGGACCGAGTGGCCGTATCATTGAGCCCTGAGCGTGTCCTGTGCACGGAGTGGCGGGCAAATGGATGGTTGGTTTCGCGCATGGATGCGTTCGAAGGTGAGTTGCGTCTGCCAATCTGGGCTGCGCAGTTGACAACGTGGCGTCGTCGACCGGCCCGAGGTAACGGTCACTCATCCGTCCAGCGGCGTCCGTCCAGCGCGTCCCGTTCCGGTCCTTTGCCTTGCGCAACGGCAAAGGACCGGAACGCGGTGCGCTTCTTCAACGCGACTGGCTCGTCCAGTGATGAGTGACCTTGTTCCCTCCTCAGCCAATGGTGCCAAGCGATCCGTCGCAGTCACGAGTCCGAGTGAGTCACCATCAATTCGCCATACAAACGCCGAGTCAAGCCGATCAGGTGCGCGTCGGATAGTTCAACTGGTCTTGAAGCCGCTCCCTCCTTCCAATCGTGTCGCAGTCACCAGTGCGAGTGAGTCACCATCAATTCGACATACAAACGTCGGGTCAAGCCGGCCAGGCGTGCAACCGATGGTTCAACGGGCCTCAAAGTCGGTGAGCCAGCTGAGCTGGCAGCTGACAAAATTTGTCCATTTGATTGGGGAAAAGAGAGAGATTCACACATACAATCGCCAAGTCACGGACCAACGCTGCCGTGAAAATTTGCCCCGCTTTTTCATGAAATTCTGGACCCAACGATTGTGAATGCGAGCCATTTCATTCCGTCATACAACGACCAGCATCATTGTCATGCAAAATGCTATCACTTCCCCACAAAACCACGGACTCGCCGCGTGGGGATTACCATGTCGTCTCCTCTCACGCCACGATCATCAAGCATGATTCCATGCATTCTTTCGAGCCGCCTTGCTGCCTGCCGACATGGCTGTAAACGCCACGAGTCGCCATGTCGGTCGGTCGCCTTGTAAAACGCCGCTGAGCTGAACCTCCCTCCATGTCTATGCTGTTTGGTTGGTGTCGCCGGTCGTGTTTCTCTGGAAATCCTGCGGCGGCCACGCTCTGCCACCCGTCTTACCCACCACCTCGACGGAATCACTTGGAAATGGTATGCCGCGCCGTCGATCCGATCCAAGGCGCGCGGCCAATGGCCTTTGGTCGACGTCATCTGGCTAAATGTATCGTTGGCTTGTCCCACGAGGCTGTCAGTCCTGTGTGTCGGCAGTCGCGGGCGGCCTCACCTCCATACAAAGCGCGAGTCAAAGTGCACGCGACGGGTCTTACCGGCATCAACCGCCTCGTCCCCGGCCGACCCACTCACTCACTCCCATTCAACCGACCGACTCGGCCTTCGCGGCGCATCATTCAGAAACTCGCGGGAGCGGACGCGAGCCTCTCGACGCTGGCGACAAGCGGGTGAAGTGTCATTGTGGACCTCGAAGGAGCGACTCCGTCCAAGTTGCTGGTCGGTCCATTCCGCGATTCGCTCCGTCCTCAGCACGACCATCCAACTCCGACCTCCGACCGATCGCTACAGTATTTATAACCGCCACACTCGCCACCATGGCCACTCCGACCGCGCCAAGCTCTCCTCATCATGGCTCACGGCGATCCCCGCTGCGACTGTCATCGATGTCGCGCCTGTCGTCTCTGTCTCGAATGTCGTCGCGACCATGGATGGAGGTGACGCCGCGCGTCGGCGAGCACTCGTTCGTGGAGGTGCGCACGCGCATGGCGGCCCCGCGCACGGCGGGTTTCCACATTGAGGAGCCGGAGGTCGTGGCCGGCTACGCGTTGCCCGTGGACCCGGACCAGTTCGACCGCGCGACGCAGATCAAGCCGCTGTCCATGCTGCGGCCGCACATGCGCAT
>JAADYF010000592.1:0-17440 GCA_023338175.1 Phytopythium delawarense
CACCGACTCGGTGCCGCTCAGTGTGCTACCCGCGGTCGTGACGGCGCAGTTGCTGGTCATGGGCTTCGTCAGTCTGTACCAGATCATGGCGCACCGCCGGTCGGTGCTGCTGACGCAGATCTGGGCCTTCCGCTGCCAGAACGGCAACATGCAGCTCGTGTACTTAGCGCAGGTGACGTACCACCTCGCCTACAACTCGGACTCGTACTACCTTGGGCTGATCACCGGCACGCTGAGCGTCGGCTCGCTCGCCAACCTCACGCTGAGCGTCTTCGTCTTCTCGTACGCCTTCATCAACGTGCTCAAGGGCCGGGTGACGGCCTCGCCGCGGCTTGAAGGCCATTTCCGCCTCACGTGGGAGATCGTGCAGCTCCTGATCGTCCTGACCGTGGGCGCTCTGCTCTTCGGTGGCGCGTACCGCAACCCGCTCATCTTCCTGCTCGACGTCAACGGCGAGCTGCTGCGCAAGACAACGGCGCGCGGCCGGCAGATGTGCAACCTGAGCGACTCGTGCCTTGTCTTCACCGTCAACCTGGCCGTCGTGGTCGCCGTGCTGACGACCGTCTTGGGCGTCTGCACCGTCGCCTTGGCTCTGCTCATCGACAAGATCGGCGGCAGCAGCTCGGTCGATGGAGACGGCCCAGCCGACATGAGGGTGGTGCCTGTCAAGGTCCGAGCGATCAAGAGCAGCCACACCGAGACCAAGTACGCGCCGCCAGCCGTGGAACAGGAGCTCACGAGCTTCGAGCGCGTATGTCTAGGCGAACCATTCCTGAAGCTGTTCGCCGACTGCGGCGACTTTGCGTACGTGCTTCACAACGGTCGCAAGTGCTCGAGCGCCGAGGCCATCCTGCTGGCTGGGTACCTGAGTCACGGCAAGCACTTGTACCGAGCGCAGGACGTGCTGCTGCTCCTGCTGGGCCGCTTCATGCCACGCAAGGTGCTCAGCTCGTTCAACATCTTGCTGCTGCGGTGGCTCGTGAGCCCGGAGGACGGCTCGCTGTCCGCAGCCGCGACGTGTCCATGGTACTCGGCGTGTGCCGAAGGCGCCTACATGATCGACACCCAGCCCGTGCCGTAGACGAGCAAGTACCGAGGACAGGGAGCGAGCTGCGAGGAGGAATACCATCAATGACTACTATTCGTTGACTGCTTGAATGCCACCGATCCACCCCAGTCGCTCCTCCAGCGCCAAGCGGACGCGACCGGAGGCAGACTACCTACTACCCGTCGTCTGACCGCTTCTCCTCGACGGCAAGGCCGGCGGTGGTCGCTCGCTGCGGGCCGGTTTGGTCTATTTCGTGAAGTAGTCCTGGTCGAAGTGGTGCAGCCGGATGTAGCCGTCCTCGGCGCCGCTGGCGTAGCTCTTACCGTCCGGGTGGAAGGCGATCGTGTTGATCGGCCCGAAGTGGCCCTTGACGCGCGCGAACTCCTCCTGGAAGACCATGTGGAAGAAGCGGGCCTCGAACTTGCCGACGCGGCCCGAGGTGGTCGTCACGCTCATGGCCTCCTGGCCGCCGCCGAGCACCACGTGCTCCTTGATGGGCGAGATGGCCGCCGAGTTGACCGGGCGGTCCGTCTCGTACACCTTGAGCACCTTGAGCGTCTCGACATCCAGCAGCTTGGCCGTGTTGTCCTTGGACGACGTGATCGCCAGCGTCTTGGCCTTGTTGAACGCCACGTTCGTGATCTCGCCAGTGTGCACCTGGTGCGACTCGAGCAGCTTGCCCGTCTGCGGATCCATCGGCGCCACCGTGAGTCCACCATGTCCATGCTCCTCACTTCCTCATTGACCGATAGATTGATAGATTGCGACCGCACCTGGGCGTCGAAGAGCTTGATGGTGCCGTCGCCGCCCGTGGTCATGATGGCCTTGTTGAGCGGCATCCAGTAGGCGCCCGTGATGCGGCCCTCGTGTCCGTGGTCCGTGATCGTGAGCACGGGCTCCTTGCTCTCTGTGGTCGTCCAGCAGCACACTCACCAGTGAGTCCATCCGTTCATCAGTTCATCAGTCACTCGCAAGGGAGAGGGAGCCTCACGGTCGGCGAGGTCGTCGGCCAGCGCATAGACGAAGACGGAGGCGGGCTTGTCCGAGAACTTGTCGGCGACTGAGACGAAGAACTTGTCGCCCGTGCTGAAGTTGACGCTGCGCGCGGGGCCCGAGTGCGGGAAGGAGAAGAGTTCCTCGCCCGTCTGGACGTCCCAGAGCTTGACCGAGGCGTCGGCCGCGGCCGTGAGCAGGCGCTCCGAGTGGTACGACACGTCGCAGGCCCACACGGCGCCCTGGTGGCCCACGTACGTGCCGAGCCGCTCGCCAGAGTCGCTGTACCACACGTTCGGCTGGTGGTCCTTGGCGCACGAGAAGAGCAGGTCGCCGTCGCGGTTGTACTTGATCATGGTCAGCGACCGCGAGTGGCCCTTGAGCAGGATCGGGCGCATGGTGGCGGTGGAGGAGGAGGTGGTGGTGGTCGAGCTGGAGGAAGCGCTGGCCTGGCGGGCACGAAGGCAGGCAGGCAGGCAAGCAAGCGGCGGCTTCTTGGAGGTGAGCGTTCTCCCCCTTTGGTGCTTGTGTCTTGCTGCTCTTGCTGCGCTAGTGGCCAATCACCCTCATCCCGCAACGCCTCAGGTGTTTTCGGTCGGAGAGTGAGTTGCTGGACCAGGGGGATCCAACGCGTATCGGATACAATTTGTGTTAGGAACTGGCCAATTCATCAAAATCGAATAACGGCTATCATGATCAGATAGAGTTGGTACAGTCAAATCTCTCATGTCCAATACCTCTCATTTTAAATGTGATCCAGCTTTGAGAGTACAAATGTAATTCCAGAGGTAGCCGGAGCGGTTTGGTAATTTTGTATAGAAATCAGATCCTGGAAAATGGAGAGTCACCTTTTACGCAGCGCAGTCATTGCTACACCCAACTACTTTGGCAAATTGTGCTTTTTTACCGAATAAAGGCGGATTTTACCTCCAATCGCGCATATGTAGGTACGAATGTTCCAAATACATATGTAGTCGAACATTATAAAATCGAGAGAGGTTATTCAGAGCGGGAGAACAGAATTATTCCAGCATCTCCAGCACGGCTGCAGTCATGGTCTTTTGCTTTTGAGGATTAGCTAATGGGAATCATCGAATCGATTCCGTAGGTGGTTACTCCACGCTGATTGGCTCAAATACCCGCAAAACCTGTCTGGTGGAAATCCATAACGAAAATGTGGGGTCGACGGTGTGCGGCGAGGATGATGCGGGTGGTGGCGCTTGGTGGGCGATCATCGGCGCTGCGCCGGCCGCTGGCGCCGTCGCGGCGGTGGATGAGCGAGGGCCACGACAGGGCGGTCGTGTCGCTGGAGCGGCTGGCGCACAAGGGCCGGGTGCACCTGCAGGTGGCCGGCGCAGTGGCCACGCACGTCGAGGTGGAGCCGGCGCTGGCAGCCGCCGACTTTGCGCTGCGCGTGAGCGGCGGCGACGCGCTACCCGCGGACGTGGCGCGACTCTTCTCGCTGCAGGAGGAGCGCGTGGACGCCGCGGGTGCGATCCATGCACTGCGCATCACGTCGGAGGCGGCGCTGAGCGGCGGGGACGAGGACGAGGACGCCGAGCCGCTGCACGTCAAGCTGACGCTGCCGCACCTGGTCGACCTGTCGGTGTCCGTCGTGAGCGGGAGCGTCTCGCTGCGCGACAAGATCGAGGGCGACGTCAAGGTCGCGGTCGGCACGGGCGACATTGTCGCCAACAAGCTGCGGTGCGTCCAGCGCCACGCGTGTCGTGGTGGTTTCCTCGACTCTAACGCCTCGTGAATGCGGCTCGTGCAGCGGCACGACGATCAGCCTCAAGGCCAATAAGGGACGCGTGACGGTGTCCTCGCTTGTCGAGGGCGAGGACGTGCACATTGTCGCAGACGCCGTCTCGTGCAAGCGTGCGATGGCTGGCACGCTGGCGGTCAAGCTCGGGGGCAAGGCCGCGGCAGGAGCGTCCGACTTTGGAGCCATCTACTCGTCGGCTGGTAGCATCACGTCCTCCGCGGCCGGAGGCTCGATCCAGATCGGCAACGTGCACGGTTATCTGCGCGTGCTTGGCGACGGCCTCGCGCGCGTCCAGGTCGACAGTGTGAACGGCTCGCTCGAGCTCGAGGACAGCGGCGACAACTGCAGCGCTGTCGCGCACTTTGACTCGTGGAGCGATGGCGCGTCCAGCAGCATCCTCGTGGGCGGCGACGTGCAGGTGTCCGTGCAGCCGAGCGCGCCGCTCGACGTCGAGCTTCACGGCACGAGCGTCGTCGTCTCGGACGCGTGCAAGTTCGACGAGTCGGAGCTGGAGCAGCTGGACGAGGACTACGCCATCTTCACGGGCGAGCTCCAGGCCAGCGCGGACTCGGCGCTCGCGAGCCAGTCCAGCGGCAAGATCAACGCCGACAACGCCAAGAGCGCCGCTATGCGCACGTCATTCTTCGCGAGTGGCAACGAGGACGCCGAGCAGGAGGACGCAGCCAGCCGCGCGCCGCGCCTGCTCGTGCATGCCACTAAGGGCCTGGTCAAGCTGGACCAGCTCGACTGGATGGCCAACCTGAAGCGCAAGCACCTGAACAAATAGCACGTAGGGAACACTGTGGAATGGCACTCAACACTCACTGGCGAAGCCTGGGGCTGCATCTACTCACTCGGTCGCCGTCACACACACGCTTCACAGAGATATCGACGGCGTCTCTGGCTGAGCCGGGAACCTTTCGACGCCGTCGCCTTCGTGGTCGACACCGCTTTTGACGGAAGAAGTGGGAGGAGGCGAGAGTGCGGGCTGCTCCGGCACCGGCGGCGCGAGCAGCAGCTCCGTCTGCATCGGAGACTGCGGCGTCCGCTCGTCCTCGTCCGTCTGGCTCGGCTGGTCCAATGCTAGCGGCGGATCTTCCTCGCCGCTGTGCACACTCCCGCGACTCGTCCGCTGCTCCTCGACGAGCAAACGCTCGAGTCCCGCCACAAATCTGCGCTGCCGGTGGCTCTCCCATCGCGGGAACTCGCTCGTCACGCGCTGCAGGGCGTTCTGCAGGCGCTCGTCCGCGGCCATCCACTCGCTCGGCGCTTGCCGTCCATGGCTCGCGTCTCGCTCGTCCGTCTGCATCACAGAGGCATCGCCGTCGTCTCGCCGCGCCGCGAGCCGCCCGTCGCCCAGCTGGTCGTCGCTGGAGGCGGCGCTGGACCCGTCAGGCCGCGCGAACGGCTCCCTGCCGGCGTTGCGCTCGCGGCGGATGAAGTTGCGCGCGTTGTAGATGTCCTGCACCTTGACGGGCTTGTCCGGGAAGCGGTCCTTGAGCTGCTCGAGGATCCCGGCGGGTCGCACGCCGCGCTCTGTCAGCGCCTGCACGAGTCGCTTCTGCTCGAGCGACAGCCGGCGCGCCACCGGGTGCGCCTCGAGCTGCTCGGCGCGCGCGGCCACGGCGTGGTTGTGCCGCGCGTCCTGCACGCGCAGCGCCCAACGCGCGCTCGGCAGGCGGCGCCCGTACAGCTGGAAGGGGCACTCCTGGCGCCGAGACGCGCTCCGACGCTTGCGAATGCCCTCGGCAGGCGCCGCGAGTCCGCGCTGGCGGCCGCCCAGGTCGCAGCGCAGCCAGACCTGTCCGCGCGGCACGTTCGACTTGCTGATGACCACGGCGTAGCCGTGCGCGACCGTGAAGCCGCGCACAAAGGCCAGCAGCGCCTCGCGGCTGTCGAACTCGCGCTCTGGTGGCGGGAGCGGCGGCGGGAGCGGCGAGGAGGCCGCCATGTCGGCGCTGCCATCCGCCGTGGTGGCGGGCATCACGGCACAATTGACGGGCCACTATTTGAAGACCGAGGTGTTCACGAGCTCCGAGTCTTATTCGCGGGAAATGCACCAATTGTAACCGTAAATAGAGCGGGTCACGCCGTGAATAGATTGTCGCACCCGTATCTTGGGGAGCCATTTATTTTCGTCGAATCGATCGTGTGGGCAAGGTCGTCGCAAGATGTTCGGCACAGACACAAGCACATGCATGCATGCATGCACGCGGTGCGGTGCGGTGCGCGGACCACCACTCGCTTCGAGGCGAGGCGTGCAGCACATGCGCTGTGGTGCGTCGGGGCATCATCGGCGCGGCCCCCGTCATCTTCGTGACAGCAACCGGGTCAAGAGACAACAGAGTTGGGCCAGACTGTCGCGGACAAACGTCAGCAACGCAAACCTCCGCGTGGAGCGCAAACATTCGCCGCGTGATTATTGGTTCCGTCACAAATATCTCGTTCAAGTTGATGGTCTCCGTCTCCAGATGCCTCGATATCGGTTTTCAAATCCAATGTCTAGATGCACGCTCTGTACATCCTAACAATCGAATACTTTGTAAACTTAGCCGACGCACAAGTGTCCGCCACAGACTGTGTGCAACGAGCGCGACACGCCACAAGTCGTCGCAGAGTGCAGGTCCCTCCGCCTTTCCGAGCATTGCGCGCCGACGATTACGCGCTCGCAAACACTGCCACAGAAAGATTTGCTGGCTGGCCCGACGAAAAGCGCGCGTGCTTGCCTGCTTTTACGCGCGCGCTCTCTTTTTCGTTCGCGCCTCAGCTGCGTGCACCTTGAGGCACCGCTCAAACCTGTCCGTGCTCGTCCTCGATCCTGGGCCAGGCTGGTCCGTGAACGGGGCGTAGTACCATGTATCCACGGCTCCGTGCACCTTTTTTTCAAAGCCCGCTGGCCCGAAGCTGGCCGCCAATCCTGACCACAATTCTGGACGAAAATTGCCAGGCGACACTTGGTGTTTGTATGCCCGCGCATTACTCACCGCCGAAATAAGTCGCAACAACCACCTGGCTGTCCTTTCCAAGGTCCAAAATACCTCAATATTTTGCGAGCCTAATTTTAGCAGCCTGTATCCTACAAATTACCTGCTCGCTGTGGCGTGTGTCGCAAACTCCTCGCTCTTTTTATACTTTCTGCGATAAGTATTCGTTCTCGCAGACTTTCCCCACAAGTGACGTCAACAACCGGCACAATCCGTTCAGTCCGACCTAAAACCGCGCGGGGAAACCGACCGACCAAGACGGGGCCGACAGGGCGGGGGTGCTGCCCCCCAAAGTGCTCATTTCCGAATTCGCTCGCCTCCAGCCAGCCACTCCATCGACTGGTCGCCCGCCTCTCCACGTGGCCGGCGCGTTCCTCTCTTCTCTTCAAGTCTCTTCTTCTCCCCGCTCCACCTCGACGATGGTGCTCAACAGCTCGGTGGAGCTCACGCGCGGCGTGGCGCAGCCTGTCAAGGCGACGTCGCCCGAGGCCGAGGACGCCGCGGTGCAGCAGGTGCTGAACGTGGCCATCCCGGCGCCGATGGCGCTCGTGCGGCCCTACGCCGACGTGTTCGCGAACGACAGCGTGAACCGCATCCTGCTGCGCGACTCTGGCGCGGACGTGACCAACGGCTGGACCGAGGGCCCGAGCAGCAACGGCATCTCGGTCGTCTACGGTGAGGTCGAGGGCAGCAAGTGGTACTCGATGAAGACCACGGGCATGCTGGACGTGCCGGCGCACAAGGCGGCGCAGGTGCTCATGGCCGCCGACATGGTGCCCAAGTACGACGACATGACCAAGGAGGTCAAGGTGCTCGAGAAGCTCAACGCCACCACGGAGGTGCGCCTCGCGAGCTGCAAGGGCATCATGTTCACGTCTCCGCGCGACTTCTGCGTCGTCACGACCTACCGCGAGGAGGCCGACGGCCGCTTCATCATCGCCACGCGCTCGGTGGACCACCCGGCGGGCAAGCGCAGCGGCTACACGCGCGCGCACATGCTCATCTCGGGCTACATTGTGACGCCGCACCCGTCGGACCCGAACAAGTGCGAGCTCAAGGTGATCGCGCACATCGACCTGGGCGGCAACCTGCCTATCATGGTCGTGCGCTACCTGGGCCTGTCGGCGCCCATCAAGATGGTCGAGAAGGTGCGCGAGGTCGCCAAGAAGGCATAGGCCTCTGCCGCGCAGCCTGCTGCCTTGGTGACGCCCTCACACTTGTACCACTACGACCCCCCGCCCAGATTAGCCGACCCATAGCTTATTATAGTGAACGCCGAGCAATGGCAGCTCGCTCGCTCCTCGAAGATGAATCCAAGCACTTTCACACCCACACACAGTCCGCTTTGTTCTCGATATCAGCCATGTTCCATGGACGGAGACCGGTGAATCCTTCAGCCCTCTCCACCAGCATGAGATGGCCGGAGATGTCCCGAGAAGCGCCGGGATGAGTGCGGACGGGAGAAGTTGTATCCACCATGGTCCATGCTTCTCTCGATCCGCCACACAGCGTCTCTTCCGTGCGTTCTCCGGGAGGAATACCCACCGTGCATCCAGCCATCCACTAACGACAGGCCATCGACGCCCTGGAATATCCAGTGTGGACGGACACCTCACCTCCCGCATGCGAAACGAGGTGGCACAATCCGCGGCGCGCGTCTTCAGCTGCGACTCGCAGTGCGAGGGCATCATCAGTCGGAAGGAGGAGCGAGGAAGAGTGTTGGTGCATCATGGCCACTTCAATCTTCAAGGTGCCACCTCTGAAGACGCCGCGCGTGTCTTTGAGGGCTCCATCATGGAGACGGAAGGGGTTTCTTTCTTCAATCACAACCGACGGATCGGTCGTGGGCAATGAATGGTGAATGGGCCGAAGAAACCGCCCTCGTTCTCTGCGGGTGGATGGATAGATGGGAAAGTGGCCGATGACGATGTGGTCGTGCGGAGTCTATTATGGGAGGTGGGGAGAGGCAACCGATGAGCAATGATCACTTCACCAAGCTGGACAACTTCCCTCACTGACCCACATCATGCGATACTTGTGAGCTCGGCAACGAGTCCGAGCTGGAATGGACAACTCCGACAACAGTACCAGCGGTGCTCGCGGCCTGGTCCCTCTCAACTTCCACTGCGGCTGACCGGGATCGCTGAAGTGATGCACACAGAGCCACCGTGCACATGACCGTCCAATATGATGAAGCTGCTTCCACGCGGAGCACGCGCGACAGAAACACACGTGGCATCTCGATGAATACAGAAGACCAGGTTTCTTGCCGCCTTGCCACACGCGGCAACCTGTATCCATCAACGCGGCGCTCGATCTGCTTCTTCTCCAGGATCCACGCGCCACCAGCATCAATCGAGCCCATGGATAAGCTCTGAACTGAGCTCGAGCCGACTCGGCGGAGCAAGTCGCGCGCCGTAAGCCGTCTTTGACCACGGCAACGCAGCGAGTGGCCACTCGGAAAGGTGACCCTCCGACTCGGTCGTTCAAGTCCTAGTCGTCGCGCAGGCACCCGCTGAGATTGCTATGCAAGCTCGCAGATTGACGGACGGAGGCATCCGCTCTCACCGTTGTTGGCGTCTCGCCTGAAGTATGCGCTGTCGTCAAGCACACACACCCCCGCGCGCTTCGTAGGCTTCTCGATCGCGCATCCGTTCACGTGGGCGGCGTGGCGGTGAGTGACCCACGATGCGGCGAGCCTTTAACTCGGTGCGCAGGCCCTCTGTCGGTCGTTGATGAGCACGACCGTCGTACAACTCTGCCTCGCGCAAGCAGCCCGCAGCTTCCGCAACGAGCTGAGCAATCGGATCCTCGCCGAGCGTCTCGCGGTCTCGTCCCCACCGAGCAACAGCGCAATGCAACGGTCTCCGTGGCGCGGAGCAGAGCAATCAACGAGCAAAGCGGGCCGTGCGAGATGGGCACAAGCCGCTTGGTGGGTGCCCACGCATTGCACAGGCCTCGGCGCGCCTTGTGACACGGCCAGCGTGTTAAACCGGCGCGTGCAGCACCAGAACCGCACAGGAACCACTTGCAGCGACTCTGCACCACACAGGCCACCACACTGTGCCACACAATGACCTTGTGGCGATCGTCGGACTCGCAAGCCCCTCAACCTGCAACGTCAAAATGAAATGTGTGCACACCCATAACTTGCCAAATTAGCCCATTTTCTGAGCGGATATATCCGTATTTACGTTGTTATGGACGATATCCGAAAATAAAATTGTACGACGTCACCATGCCGACCAGCGCAGCAAGCAGGTGACTCGGTGACGTCACGCCGGCTGCTGCTCGCCCTTGAGCTTACATTCGGCGCTGACCGTCCTCTCTATACTATTCGTGCCTGTCATCATATTCGCTTCGATTATTGAAAAATACAGTCCAAACAACACAGTATATATCAAATATTATAACTCGATAAACGGTCGAAACCAAAATGCACAGGTAGCAAACCCGTTCGTCCGCCACCCGAATGAGCATTCAAGCACAGGCGGTCCAGCGCGTCACTTCATGCCGCTACTTCCCGTGTTGCCCGATGCGCAAGGCAGCGCATCTGCCCGGCCCTCATCCAGCAACCTGCGCCACCAGATCATTCGAACCGCCCAAACTGCAGGCTCGCCACTCCGCCATTTGCCGCATCGCCGCCGCCGCCTCCAGGTCCCTCCCGCCGCCCCCACCGCCGCCACCACATACAGAAGATGCTGCGCTCGTTCCTGTCGGTGTCCTCGTCGGCCGCGCGCGCCTGTAGCCGTCCGTTGGCGGGCACGACGCGGCTGCAGTCGACGGCGTCGCTGACGGTGCCCGGGCTGTCGCCCGAGGTGCGCCACGACTGGACGTACGACGAGGTGAAGGAGGTGTTCGACCAGCCGCTGCTGGAGCTCGTGTACAAGGCCGCCACGGTGCACCGCATGCACTTCGACCCGCGCGAGGTGCAGCAGTGCACGCTGCTGTCCATTAAGACGGGCGGCTGCACCGAGGACTGCAAGTACTGCTCCCAGTCGGTGCACCACAAGACGTTCGTCAAGCCCGAGCCGACCAAGAAGGTCGAGGAGGTGCTCGAGATGGCGCGCCGCGCCAAGGCGGCCGGCAGCACGCGCTTCTGCATGGGCTCGGCCTGGCGCGAGGTCGGCAAGAAGAACGCCTTCAAGCACGTGCTCGACATGGTGCGCGGCGTGCGCGCCATGGACATGGAGGTCTGCTGCACGCTCGGCCTGCTGACGGAGGACCAGGCGCTGCAGCTCAAGGAGGCCGGGCTGTCGGCCTACAACCACAACCTGGACACGAGCCGCGAGCACTACGCCAAGATCATCACGACGCGCACGTACGACGACCGCCTGCGCACCATCGAGAACGTGCGCAAGGCCGGGATCTCGGTCTGCTGCGGCGGCATCCTCGGCCTGGGCGAGGAGAAGCACGACCGCATCGGGTTGCTGCACACGCTGGCGACCATGGAGGAGCACCCCGAGTCGGTGCCCGTGAACGCGCTCGTCTCGGTCGAGGGCACGCCGCTGTTCGACGAGCACGTGGAGCCCGTGACGGCCTTCGACATGGCGCGCACGATCGCCACGGCGCGCATCCTCATGCCCAAGTCCATGGTGCGCCTCAGCGCCGGCCGCATGTCGTTCACCGAGGCCGAGCAGGGCATGCTCTTCCTCGCCGGCGCCAACTCGATCTTCAACGGCGACACGCTGCTCACGACGGCCAACCCGGCCTTCGAGAAGGACCAGCTCATGTTCCAGCGCATGGGGCTGCAGGGCAAGCCAGCGCACCAGCCGCACCGCCAGACGCCCTACATCGTCAAGGTCACGCACTCGGCCCCCCAGGCCGCCGAGGCCGTCGCCTAAGCCGCGGGAGGTCTCCGTCCAAGGCACTGGCGGACGCAGCAGAACCGAGTCGAACGCATGGAGAGAGAGATTTTGCTAATATGTTTAAAGAGATGGAGAAGCAAAGCGCTGCAGTGTAAGCCCATGAGACGCCAGACAACGAGTGGAGCGTGAGAGGAATGCAATCTATTCAAGGATACCCCGGAACCCAGGCCGGCTACGCGTCGTCGGTCCGCTGGCGCTTGGTCTGCGGGCGGCGCTTCTTGACCGTCTTGCCCTTGCTGGCGCGCTTGCCGGCGCCTCCAGCCGCCTCCTTGGGCTTCTTCTCCTTGGGCTTCTTGGCCTTGGGCTGCTTGGCCTTGGTGGTCTTCTCCTCCTCGCCCGTCGCCTCGTCCTCCCCACCCTTGGCCTTCAGCGCCTTCTGCACCAGCTCGTGCACGCGCTCGTCCTCCGAGCCGTCGTCCTCCGGGTACAGGTCCGATAAGTCGTCGTCGACATCCTCCTCCTCCTCTTCCTCCTCGTCGTCTTCCTCCTCCTCCACATCGTCCTGCTGCTTGAGCGGCGCGGCGGCGGGCTTGCCATCCTCGTCCTCATCGTCCGAGAAGATGGCCTGGCTGTTCTCGAACTCGAACGCGTTGGCGTCAAAGTCGTCGCCGTCCTCCCCGCCCTCGCCTCCCTCCTCGCCCTTGCTCCTGACGGTCGAGAGCGTCACGTGCTCCTTCATGCGCTTGTACTTCTTGCCGTTCACGTGCTTCTCGACCTCGGCTGGGATGCGGTTGAGCACCGTGCCCGTTACGTTGCAGAAGAGGCTCTTGGGCTTGCGCCGGTGCGCCACGATGTACGGCTCGTACACCGAGTAGTCGTGGCAGTACCAGTCGCGCGCCTTGCAGAACTTCTTGGAGCCCAGGTACGTCTCGATGGCGTCCGCGCGCGGCACCATCTCGTGCTGCGTCAGCGCGCACCGCACGCGCACGCGCTGCTGCTCGCCCTCGCCCGTCGTCACCACCTCCAGGAACTCGTGCTGGCTCAGCAGCGCCTGCACGTCGGCGTCCAGCGTTGGCGCCTTCGTCGTCGCCATGGTCTCCGCTGTCCAACTGGCCGCCATGAGCTCCAGCGGACCAGTCAAAAATGTGGCGCGGCGTTCCAGATTAAAGGGTGGAGCGCAATGTGAGACGTCTCAGAGTGGGAGTTGACTTGTACAGTTCATAATAGATGCCCTATTTTACTATTGCGATATTTGGCATATCACCTAATAGACACTGTTTAATACGGACTATAGAGCATCGGTGGAAGACGAAGGCCCAAGTTCGCGGCAACATGAAGGTGGCGGACTCGTGCCGCGGCATGACGCGCGCCGTCAAGCCCAAGCCGTTCTACGACGGCAGCTCCACGGAGAATGAGACGTACGACGATCCCGAGTCCGAGCGGCTGGCTGCGTCTTCTTCGGCCTCTGATGGCGGTGAGGCGACTCCGAAGCGGGAGCCGCCGTCCTCCGACTCGGCTTCAGCTCCGACCCACAGCGTGTTGGACCTGGCGGCACGCACCGCCTGTGAAGGTCGAGAGACCGTCTCCTTCAGTTTTCCCAGCTCCGGTCGACGTCCAGGTAAAGGCGTCAGCGCGTGGGTCGAGTGCTGAGGTCGTGGAAGCGCCAGAGACCTGCGCCAAGTGCGGCAAGAGGAAGCTGAACGAGGCGACGCTCCTGACGCCCAGGCTCGCGGGGCAGGACACGATCCAATGCACCTGCTGCGGTCTGACGCTCCCGACGTTCTGCTTCACGGCGCTCCAGCGGGCGGCGAGCAGCCCCGCGTGTCGCGGCTGCCGCGGCGTGCCGATGGCCATCGCGTCGCTGACGACTCGCGTCAAGAAGCTGCTGAGCCAGCAAGAGTCTTCGACTCGCAGTTCGCCTCGTCCTGCTCGTGTGGTGGACCAACAAGAGGCGCCAAGCACTTCACCATCAAGCGAGTCGACGGGTGACGACGGGTCTTCATCAGTGGAGAGCGAGGCGACGTGCGTCAAGTGCCGCAAGGCCACGCTGGCCGAGGCGGTGCGCATCACGAAGTAGCTCGTGGGCCAGGAGAAGTACTACTGCCACTGCTGCAAGCTCACGCTGGTGGCGTTCTGCTTCACGGCGCCGCAGCGGTCGGCGCGCAAGCCCGTGTGTCGTGGCTGCCGCGGCGCGCAGTCGGTCGTGGCGTCGCTGACCTCACGTGTCCGGAAGTTGCTGGACGAGCAACAGCAGTCGCAAGCGAGCGACTCGCCGACTGCAGCGACGCCCACGCCTCCGCCTCAGCGACCCGCAAGCAGCCTCCGTGCGAGGTGTGCGAGCTTCTTCTGACCCGCGTCACGATCGCGCAGGCTCGGGAGGAGGGCAAGGTCCTGTGCAGCTGCTGCGCGCGTGGATTGCCCAGCTCCTTCTACTCGAAAGCCCAACTGGGCAAGACCGAGCGCCGGAGCTGCAAGGGCTGCCTGGGCAACGTGGGCCGGCCGAGCAAGGAGAAGGTCGCGGCGGGGCTCAAGGCGTGGATGAACAAGCACCCGAGCAGGGCCAAGCAGCGGCGGCTGGCCGAGCAAGCGGGCCAGCCCTGCTGACGACCAAGCACAAGCGCGACCGCGACCGGGATGCCGTCTTCCGCAACCGCGTGCAGCGCTACAGGTTCGGGATGCGCACGCTGGCCCGCAAGCGCGCCGAGAACGACCTGCGGGGCTCGACGCGCATCGAGTACATGAAGGAGCTGGCCAAGGAGGAGGCGGCGCTGAAGCACCAGGCCAAGCTGCTGCGCGAGCAGAACGCGACCGTCTTCCGCCAGATCATGGGCTCCAAGGTCAAGCGGCCGCGCGTGTCGAGGGACCGCGAGGACTTGAGCGACGGCAGCGACGACGACCTGGGCGAGCTGCTGCTCAACAGCGACGCGCCGGCGAGCAAGCGGCGGCGGACGGAGGCCTCGACGGCGAAGCCGCAGGACGACGCGGCGTAGACAAGTGGAGTAGTCTCTATTATCGACAGTTGAGTAAATAGTTGGTGTGTGGCAGCTCATGGAGGCGCCCCCGCGCCTTGGAAGTACTGCTCGAGCGCTCGCCTGGCGCCGTCGATGACCTGCTGCTGACACACGTCCATGAGCGGCGCGGTGGCGGCCCCAAAGCGGTCGGAGCTCGGCGCGTTCGGCTGCAGCTTGTCCAGCAGCAGCGTCGTGGTGGCCGCGAGCTGCTGGATCTGGAACTGCTGGCTGCGGATGACCAGCAGGCAGTACAGCAGCAGCGCCAGCACCAGCCACTGCGTGTACGAGGCCGACGACAGCAGCCCGCGCACGTCGGCCGCCACGCCGTCGTCGTCCGCGTCGATGGTCGCGGGCGCCGCCGTCGTCCACGCGCGCGCGATCGCCGACTCGGAGCTGGGGGGCGGCGCTACGTGGTCGCCGCTCGACTGCTTGGCCGGCGAGATGCCGACGCGCACGCGCGTCTTGGGCGGCGACGGACCGGGAGCGGGCACAGCAGTGGGCGAGGAGAGAGAGGACGAGGCGCCGGCCTCGCGCAGCCGCTGCTGCTGCACGCCGAGGTGGTCGATGGCCTGCTTGGCCCAGTTCTCGAGCGCCTCCTTCGACTCGGACTTTGTGGACGACGTGATCTGCGACTTGAACCACGTGGCCTTGAGGAAGTTGACCACGAGCCCCGCCTGGACGTGGCAGTAGTTCTTGCCGTCGCGCGAGAAGACCCAGCGCGTCTCGATCTCGAAGTAATCGCAGAACGGGATCTTCTTCATGCGCATCAGGTCCGTCACGACGAACCGGTCCCACTTGTCGCCGCCCTGCGAGCTCGCGTCCAGCCGGAACCGCTGCATGTGCTCGCACTCGGCGTACGCCGGCAGCCCGGGGAACGACGTCCGCGGCGGGTGCTTGGACGCCACGCGCCGGCACATGGCGTAGTCGCGCTCCGTCGACACGACGAACCCGCGGCCGACCTCGGCGCGCTCCTCGCCGATCGCGCGCCACTTGCTCACCGAGATGTCGACGTCGCGCGCGCGCTCCAAGTTGGCGACCGTGAACTCGCGGCCCACGTCGTCATTCCATAGCAGGTCGAACACCTGCTTGACGTCCGCGCGCAGGTCGCAGTCCAGCAGGATCGTCGTGCGGCTCAGCGGCTCGTCGGGCGGCAGCGGCTCGAAGCACTCGTCCTCGCTGCTGCTCGCGTTACTGCACTCGGCCGACGACCCGGCGCCGTCGTCGTCATCGTCGTCCATGTCCCTGACTTGGCGGCCCTCGTCCTCCTCGAGGATGGCGCCGGACGGCAGCATGAGGCTCGGGTGAGTGTCGTCCGAGATGTCGCCCGTGTCGGTCGCGAACTCCCCGCTGCCGCCCATGTCGGCGTCGTCAATGTCGAAGAACCCGACGCTCGACTGCTGCGAGGCGAAGTTGAGCACGTCGGACGAGTCCGCGGGCGTCAGCATCACGGACGACGACGTGGACGCCGGCGCCGCCGCGCTCTGCTCCTCCATGAGCTTCCGGTACGACTTGCGGCGCACCATGGCCTGCTGCAGCAGGTCCTGCGCGCTCAGCCGCGCCATCTCCCCGCCGCTCTGTTGGTTGTAGTGTCGGTGGTGGTGGTGGTGCGCCTGCGTCTGCTTGGCGGCGCTCGGCTGCTGCTGGCGCGCGCGGATGAGCTGGTCCAGGCGCAGGAAGCACATGTCCCGCAGTCCGTTGAACTCGGCGAGGAAGAACTTGTGCTTGGCGTCCGTCTTGACCTGCAGCCCGTTGATGTAGTAGAACTGCGGCTTGACGAGCGACACGATGCGCTCGTACGGCACCTTGAGCGCGCGCGGAGGCGCTCGGGGCGTGCCCGGCGCGGCGTAGCTGCTGCTGACGTCCACGTTGTCGACGGCGGCGGCGTCAGCCTTGCTGCGGCTCAGGTACGGCTGGAAGCAAAAGTGCCGGCGCGTGAGAAATAGGTGGCCGTAGTAGGGCGTGATGTCGAGGAAGAGCGAGCAGTTGAAGATCGTGACGGGGTCCTCGCCCTCCGGCAGCCGGAAGGCGCGGCGGAAGGCCTCGTTGGGCGGCGGAGGCAGCCCGCCCCACGTCACCTGCGTGCTGCGCACCTGCGCCTGGAAGTTCTGGATGCGGTGGAAGCAGGCGTCGCACACGCGCAGGTCGCCGCGGTCCAGGTAGGCGCGGAAGGGCACGACGCAGGCGCGCGAGGAGCAGTCGGCGCAGAAGGAGCCGCCGCAGTTGCGACAGTGGTGGCGGCCCTTGGTCAGCAGCGAGCCAATGTCCTCGCGGCACGAGTCGCACGCGAACATGTTGGCGAACGGCGGCGGCGGCAGGTTCGTGTTCATGACGACCACGCCAGAGTTGACCATCTCCAGGTCCTCCTCCACCAGGCTGCCCGCCGACGTCTTGGCGCGCGTGGACGGCGACAGCGCGGCTCCATTACTGCCGGCCGAGCTGTTGTCGCTCGGGGTGGTCCCGCTGCCGTCCGAGCCCGCGGGCGTGCGGAACAGCAGCTTGTCGAACAAGTTGCTGGCCGCCGCCGCGCCGACCGCCGTCGCGCTCTTGCTCTTCTGCAGCCGCGGGCCGTCAGTGCCCGAGGAGGACGAGGACGAGGACGAGGAGCGGGACAAGTCGCCGGCCGCCTGCTCCGCCGGCTTCTCCTTGCTGTCTGTGCGGCGGCCCAGCGGCGGCGACAGGATGGCCTTGAGCGCCAGGTCGTCGGCCGGCAGGAAGATCTTGAGGCTCGTGTCGCGCCGCAGCCGCGCCGCCCCTGCCTTCTCGGACGCGCGGCGCGACTGAGAAGCGGATGCGGATGAGGACGCGTCGCTCGCTGGGGATGCGGACGCGGA
>JAADYF010000593.1:0-17431 GCA_023338175.1 Phytopythium delawarense
CCCTGACCTGTCGGACGTCTCGCTGCAGTCCGAGACCAAGCTGAAAAAAAAACTAGCGATGCACGTCGAATGTCTGAAGTGAGGCGCCGACAGCGGAGGATGTTGAACGCAGCATTGACGTCGCGGCCTGCTGTGTGGTGGCAGTGCGGGCATTGAAACACCTCCGACGAGCCGAGGCCAGGATGGAGCCTGGAGCAGTCCCCGCACGTCATGTTTGCGTACATCTCCGAGCAGACGACGAGGGTCTTGCCCAGCACCGCACACTTCACCTCCAGGAGCTTGTGGAACTGATAGTGCTTGAGACCGAGCAGAGAGCGGTTGAACGCGTGGGTCCAGGGAGCACTCGACCGCACCATCTCTTTGGACCGAAAAATTGGGAGGATGATGGTGTCGTAGTTCTCGGTCAGAAACGAGCACGCCCTGTGGTGTAGATCCTTCACGCAGTTCGACAGCTTGGCGGTGGCGCTGTGAAACGTGCGCTTGGCCTGCGCATACGCTTTCCACTCCTTCCCAGTACGGTGGCCATGAGCATTGCGGGCCACCGCCATGTCGTGCTGCGCCATGCTCGCTCTCGCTTCCAACCGTTGGAGGTGGGTGCGAGCTGGCTGCTCCTCATGGGTTTTGGCGTTCACCGTGTACCGCCCGATCTCCACGGCCGTGCCGTTGAGGTCCACGCCGGTCTGGAACGTGCGAAGGCCCGGGTCTAGCGCGACGCACCGACCATGGAGCTCTGGTCCAGATGGCCTCGCGTACTGCGGGATGATGACGTAGAAGAACCCGTGGTGCACCGTGATCTGGATCTGACTAGTCACTTGGACGTCCCGGTCGCAGCAGATCGGGATCCCCTTCAGCTTAGGGATGGAGAGTAGCGGGCGAGGGACCTCATCGATGCTTTTGATGGAGGCGTTTATCCCGCTGATGTTAAATGTGCGAATCGGGTTCACAAACTTGCCCTTGTACCGAATTGAGAAGCGCATGATGTGGTGCTTCTTCAAGTTCGTGAAGGCGCTGCTCACGTTCGCTTGGAATGTGCGCATGGTCTGGTTTCGAATGTCCGAGGGCGTCTTGTACACCCAGGCTGGTGGCGGTTCCATGCCGTCGGGGTACACACGTGGCTTCTTCGTGTTCTTGGTCACATAGAGACTCGCCAAGGTGATGGCGTTCGAGACGCCCGTCTTGTAGTAGTGCTCGACGGCTCGGTGGTATGTCCACATGCACGTGCCCATGAACCGCAGGTGCGTGTGTCGCTGCTCGGGCGTCGGCAGCAGCCGATACTTGCGGGCACGGCAGATGACGAGCTTCTCCTCCTCTTCAACGTCTTGAGCGTCGCCCTCACTCGACTGACAGCAGCCTCGTCTCGGACCTGGCCTTTCGTTAGCATGACCAGGTCCTTCTTGCACTCGACCATTTGGCGGGCTCGGTCGTGCCTAGTGTCATAGGCGAGTACCTTGAGCGCGTGGTCGGCAGCCGATGTCGGCCACGCGGTGGTGTGCGGGAACACGGCCAGGTCCTGGAGCGTGCGCTTCGACGGCACGACACTCGGCGTGGTTCTCACTGTGAACCACGTCGAGCACCGGAGGCCGTCGCGTCGTGGCCCTTTGTTGGCGAGTGCATGTTGGACGTTGCGGCCGAGCATGTCCTCGAGCTGCTGGCGTCGGTGGGGAGGGAGCTTGGACAAGAGGGGCTGGTCCTCGCGAACCCGCCCTTGCAGCACGAGCTTGTACAGCGCCAGTAGATGCCCGCTCAGCTCAGCAAACGAGCAGGTGTCGAGCTCGGTCAGCATGCGGCTCACGTCGTCGTCGGTCACCTCGACGGCTGGCTCCCTCGAGCGCGCGATCACGATCCAGGCCAGGCGCCGCTCGAGGACCTTGAGGTGCCTCCGGGCGCGGAAGAGCTTGCGCTGGTCCGCGATGTGGAGAAGAGGATGACCCGAATCTGGCGGACGACCTCTTCAAGCCGGCTGGATAGAACCACCCATCTGTGTGGGCGAGGGCGTGGCGGATCTGGTGACTCGGCAGCTGGCACTTGAGTGACAGCCGGCGGCGGCTCCGCCTTGATTGTTGCAGTGGTTGCCGCCGCCGGTGTCGCTCGCGCACGCTTGGGTGGGTTGTCGGCTTCCCGGGGCCGTCTCCGCTTGCTTGGCCCCCATGCTGGCGGATTGGAGAATGAGCAGGCGAGAGGCTCGGCCCCCAGTCGCTACGTTTCCATGGGAAGCGCCGTCCCAGTCGCCCCAGCGTAGGTACGACAAGGTGAATGCATTCTTCGAATGTGGTACGCCACTCAAGGGATTGTGGAATATTGGCTGCACGCTCGTTCCATCAGACCGCGGCCTTGACACTGCAGCTTTAATGTTGGTCGCGTTCATCTCCGCTGATCATACCGGAAGGTATCGGCGGTCGCCAATTCTTGAGACGCATGCGCGCAGGAGCTCTTGTTGGACGGTCACCTAATTTAATTGAGTGTACGGACGATACTTTGGTACCTACATTAAGAAGACATACTGATATAACGACAATATGTGATTCAGGAGTGTGGCCCAAATTCGGGTTGGGACACCCAAGTTGCTGGGAATGAGCAGCGACCGCATAGACGCGACTCGCTGCTCAACGTCTCCATGCGATCCGCCGACGCGAACGCAAAGCAACGTCTCCGTTCTCATGGCGCTGGGATCAGTTGATGGCCATCAACCGCTCGGCGCTTTCCAGCATCGACTCTCTAGGTAGAGCCGATGGGCAAATCCTTGAAGATGCCATGCGGCACGAAGCTGTGGGTGTTGGTGCGAGGAGACGAAGCGCAACAGCAGCAGCTTCGAGCCTTTGCCGCATGCGGGTCGTGCCGTCATGAGCAGCCATGGGGCGTCCAGAGGCCGCCCACCACACGTTCGAGCACCTCGGGCTATAGGTTTGGAAGTGGCTGTCCGCCAGCCAATCACGGCGGCGTAAAAGTCTAGGTCCGCGGAGGTCGCACTCCAGGAAGCGCGAGACATGAAGGCTCTAGGTCCACGCTTCCCATCTGGCAGGCTGGCCCTCGGTGGATTTATAGGTTTTCACTTGATTTCGGTATGCGCGTCAACGGGCTGCGGCCGAAGAAATGGAGCTCGCGGCTTGCTCCATCGCGGCCCGCAGGCGCGTCGCGGCGTCGCGCGGGTCATCCGCGTGGAGGACGGCGCGGATGACTGCGATCCCGTCCGCACCGGCGGCCATGACCTCGCGCACCTGGTCCGCAGTCGCGATGCCCCCGACCGCGACCAGCGCGGGGCCCGTCCGCGTCCCGGGACGCGTCCCCGTGCTGGTCCCCGTCCGCAAATCCTCGTCCGCCGCCAGGGCCGCGCGGATCCGCGGCAGCAACTGCGGGCCCTCGACCGCGAGCTTGTCCGGGTGCGACGCCGTGGGGAACATGGTCCCCACCTGCAGGTAGTCGGCGACGCCGAGCCGCGCAGCCGCCACGGCCGCCTCCACCGAGTGGACGGAGCAGCCGACCCAGAAGCGCGCGCGCGCCTGCCGACGCTGCTGGAGCCACGCGAGCTGGCCGCGGGCCGCTGCGGACGCGGAGGACGACGCGCTGGCCCCGTGGCGGAGCGCGGCCAGCTCGCGCTCCTTGAGGTGCCAGCCGTCGATACGCACGGGCGTGGCCAGCAGCGTCCGCGCGCGGGCCAGCGGCGCGTTGACGACCAGCGCCGGGCGGCTGCGCGGACCGTGGTGGCGGTCCAGCAGTAGGCGCAGCACGCGGCCGGCGGCCACGGCGTCCTCCTCCATCTCCTCGGCCTCCTGTTCGTCCGCCGCGTGCGCCGCCGTGCGCAGCTGCACCAGGTCGAGCGCGGACGACGCGACGGCGCGCGCCACCGCGGCCCGCGAGCGCTCCGTGAGCAGGTCGCGCGGGTGGACGATCAGCTCCTGCAGCAGCATCTGCGGCCGGTCCGCACCGGTCGGTGCCTCTCTCCGTCCCCACGGCCGTCCCCACGGCCGTCCCCGCCGCCGTCCTCAACTCGCCGGATGGGATGGATCCATCCTCCCGAGCAAGTCACGGATCGCTGATCGGCTGTAGTTTACGGTGAAACGGCCGTCCGGACCGAAAGAAACCCGTTTCGACGCGCTTTTTAGACCTCGTGAAGGAGCGCGTTACGATGATGCCGAGCATACAGTTCCCTTGTCTATCCACCGAATTCGCGAGGAATAGCACCCGCCGCACTCGCAATTAGCCGCCGCATGAGCGATGTAAAAAACCGCCGCGCAGAGGCATGTCGCTTGCCCTTATTTTTCTCGAGACACCCACACCCCGCTGTCCACAAATCCGCACAGACAGTCGGCGCAGACAGTCGGCTCGGCCTGTGCCGAGTGCGGACAGCCGCAGCCAAGCCGCCGGCCGTCCCATCCCGTCCGCGTCCGCTGCGGGCCACAGTCCAATCTGCGCGGCCCCGGACAGGTGATCGCAGTAGTTTCGGCCCCCAACGCTCAAAGCCCGGCCGGTAATTTACGCGCCGACATGATCGACATGCGCGCGGGCACCAAGCGGGCGCGGCCGACGCCAGCCAAGCGCGCGGACGACGGCGAAGACGTGCGCATGGAGGACGCGGACGGCAACCAGCGCGGGGCGCCGGCGCCGGAGGACCTCGCGGGCGAGTGGGGCGAGCGGCGCGAGGAGGGAGCGGAAGGAGAGGACGAGCGCGCGCGCCGCAAGCGGGCCATGCGAGTGCGCGCCGACCTGCGCTTCCTGGAGAAGCTGCCGACGCTGAGCGCGTACCAGCGCGGGCGCTTCGGGCGGCGCGGGGGCGTGGACGGCGGCGCGCCCGCGGCCGACGCGTCGCTCTGGATGCGCGCGCTGGAGCGGTCGCTAGAGGAGACGAGCTTCGTCACGGGCGAGGCGCCCGCGCGGGCCGCGCTCGTCGCCCCGCTGGCCTGCGCGCCGGGCTGCGCGTACAGCGGGACGCCCGCGACGCCGGCGCCAACGCCCGTGCACCGCGCGCCGCCGTCGCATGGGCTGCGCGCGGCCGCAAACGCGAACGCCGTGCGGTTCGCGGGGTTCGTGGCGGTGGCGCCGGCGCGGAGACCGGCGGCGGTGATGGCGGGCGGCGGCAAGGACGACGAGGCGCGCGCGGCCGACATGTAGGCGCGGTAACTATATAAGGGGCGACGCGTGAGCTCCGGTGCACAATAATCCACATGTCGAATAGAGACGCGCGACCCGCGATGGAAGACTCACCTGCGTTGCGTCCTGGCGCGCCGCCATCGTCGCCGGCGGAGGAGTCTGCAGCGAGGGAATGACGAGAGACGGCAGTCAGCAGGGGAGAGCAGCGCCTCGTCCCGGTAAATCGCGCGTGACATTAGGCGCTCAGTCGTTCAAGGCGACGCGGCAGCGGCCTCGCTGGCCGACGATCCGTGCGCGCTGCTCTCGTGTCCGGCGCTGGCCGGGATGTTGGCGGCGGGCGACGCGGCCTCGTCCAGCTCGCGCGCGAGGATGCGGTCCCACTTGGCCTCCGCGTTCGTCGCCCGCGCGCACGGCAGCGAGAACCTCGGCGCGCGGAACGCCAGAGGCGACGCTGGCGGCGGTGACGGAGTCGTCTGGCGCGCGAACTTGCTCGATGCGGTGGAACCCCCGGCGCCCACCACGCTGGGGCAGCCGAAGGGCGTCGGACGAGTCAGGCGCGGCGCGCTCGCTGGGAGCAGCACGTGGGTGCCGTCGGGGCTCTGCTGGTCGCGGACCCTCGTCTTCTTCGCTGCTGGGTGGTCACTGGCGTCAACGGGACGGCCCGCGTCGATGCCGCGGTCGTCCTGAGCGCTACTGCTGTGTGGGCGAGACGAATCGACGCGGCACAGGACCTCGCCGTCGAACCCGCTGCCTCGTTCATCGCGCCGGCGGTTCACAGGGTTCCGCACGCGCTTCGAAGTGGCTCGCGCGGGTTTGCTCTCGAACTCCTTGACCTCGTGCCCCAGTGGCCCTGGTGGTCCGAACTGCGGCTGAACCGATGCCTTGAGGGAGCTGAGCGGCTTGAAGTTGTCACTGACCTTCGGGCTGCGGAAGTTGAGGATATGGGCGGACGGTCCCAGCAGGCTGTCCAGGTGCCCCCACGACGACGACGATGATGGCCGCGGCTTCTCGTAGCGCAAGGCAGTGCGTCTCGGCAAGACGTCCTCGTTCCGGTCGTGGTCGAGCTGTGATTGTCGTTGTTCGGGGCGCTCTGAGGCGTCTTGAGAGACTCGCGACTCACAGCGCGACACGGAATCCCACTCGCGCACGTCGACCTCCGAGTGGGTGGCGCTGTTCGTCTCGGAAGAGGTGAGCGAACGCGAGATCGTCTGTCGGTGCTGCTGTTGCTGCTGCTCGCTGCGTTGCGCCACTGCCGCTTCTCTCCACGCGTAGCTTTCATGTGTCGCTGGGTGGATCTCGCCGCGCGCAATGGAGGCAACGACGTCGCTCCCGAGCTCGGCGTTGCCAAGGAAAAGAAGACGGCGGTCAACCATGGGCAGAAGAGCTTCGGACAGCGTCAGCGGGTTCAGCATCTTTAGCTTCTGCCGTCAGCCGCATCACAAGAAGCAAGTGAGACAAAACCATTAACTATCAGCTCAAGTCGCGCTTACCGAGTCGCGAGGGTCGAAGATGAGGTGGTGCCGAAATGTCAAGATCGCTGACAAGAAACTGTCGCGAAAGGATGAAGGCATCGCTTCCGCTCTCTCCTCTTCCAACGCTGCAAGGACCTGTCAGTGCCACACGCATAGGCAAACGTTAGTGTTCCGATCGTCCCGATCCAGGGCTCTACTGGTGACGGGCGTCACCTTCGCGGGCGTCCGGTATGTGTTGACGTATTTGTAGGCCCCGACGATGCCGACGCCAGCAATAGAGGCGCAGTAGTCGCAGCCGGCGAGCACACAGAACTGGATAAACTACCGGTTCCGGATGGGAGCACGACGGCCCAGGCGTTAGATACCCACTCCGGCATCACGACGGGCGACACCATGAAGCTCTCACCATCTCTTCGCTCCAGCCAAGAAAGGAGAACGCCTCGTTAGCACCCAGGCTTCTGCGCTTGAGCTCGCAGCCCCAGCCGTCCGAGCCGAGCTTGAAGAGGATCTGCGCGAGCAACAAGTGGAGCCACATCCATTAGACGCCTCGCCGCAGCAGTCAGTCCAGCGCAGGCGGCAGTTGACAGCCTACCGTTCTGCAGCCATACGGGACGCAGTCCGCGTCCTCCGAGATGACCACGTCGATCAGCTTGGCCTTGGACAGGAACGCTAGCTGCGCGTCGGCCTCGTACGGAGCCACGTAGAACGCGACGTTCATGCGTCTCAGCAGGGCGATGAACTTCATGATCATGTCGTTCGAGACCGAGAGGGCTCCTTTGGCGGCCTTATACGCCTCGCCGCGGAGCGCGCCGCCGTCCTGGAGCAGCCGCCGCGCCGTGGCCCTGCACTTGGCGCGGCTCCTGTCGCCGGAGCGTTAGCACCACAACCTCACGCCGCCACTTGTGGTCGCTGCGGGCCCGCCACGAACCTGTTGCGCGCCTCGTTCTCCTTGTGCTTGGCCGGCAGCGGCGCGCCGTCGAACACGAACACGGGCGTCACGCCGTTCGCGCGCAGCATCTCGATCATCTGCACGCCGAAGTTCAGGTACCTGCCTCGCCACCACCACCACCAGATACCGTCAACGCCACGGCGCCAGGCCCAGCGCGCCAGCCACAAGGGCAGCCCACGTACTCGTCCGTGTCGCGGCCGAGCACCACGTCCGCCATGCAGGAGACCGCGCCCTTGTACAGCCAGCCCAGCGCGTCCACGCCCGCCGTCCGGCCCGCGTACTTGGCCACGTGCACCTGCTCCATGACGCTCGCCAGCTCCGGCAGCAGCCCCTTGACGCCCATGGCCTTCCTCTCTCCTCTCGGCGTCCTTTCTCGATGTGAGTGTGCCTGGAAAAGGGAAACATGACCATCACTCCAGATGTTCAACCATCACTCTAGTGACGTCAATGCTCTTCTCGGATTGGGTGAAAGTCGAAATACCGACGTTTGATTGGCGGAAAAGGGGTAAGTTGCCCTCATTTTTCATTTTGACATGCAAGCCGTAAGTCACGAAGGCTCAGTCGAGCGGAGCGCCGAAGGGGTCGAAGCCGGCGACGGGGAAGCGGAAGCCGCCGCGGAAGTTGAGGCGCACGCGCGTCTGCGGCTTGCGCTTGCTCGAGTACATGGACACGACGGGCGCGAGGCAGTAGGCCGGGTTGAGCACGGCGATGCTGCCGGCGTGACTGTGGCTGTTGCTGTTGCTGCTGCTGCTACTACTGCTATTGTCGGCGCGCACGGGCAGCGCGAGGTCTCCGTTGAGGTAGAAGCGCAGGTGCGGTACGGCGTGGTCCTGGTCGATCGTGCAGCCCACCACGTCGCCCGCACGGAAGCACGGCACGCCCGACCGCGACTGCCCGTTGGCGTGCAGCATCCCCATCTCGAGCCCGCCGTCCGACTGCCACGTGACGCCGAAGCTGCGGCCGTCCGCGCCCGGCGACAGCCCCGGCACGAGCGTCGGCGGCGCTGTCGCCGTGTGCGAGAAGGACGCGCGCGCCGAGGGAGAAGGCGCGCGAGACGGCGACCCGGACGCCAGCATGAGGGCACCAGCGTCGCTGGACACGTCCCGCTCGCCGCGCGGGATCTCCCACCCAATCAGCAGACTCTCGCCGTCGCCGCCGAAGACCTCGACCGTCACCTGTTACGCCAGATGTAGACGAGTGAGTTTCAAGAGCAGAGGTTACCTCACGGACGCAAGACACACAGGCAGACCTCGAACATCCATTTGCCGGACTCGCCCTGCTTGCGCTCCTTGGTGGCGGGCACGGTGCAGTACCGGTGCGGCGTCTCGAGCTGCAGCACGCAGTCCTCCTCGGAGAAGCTCACGTCGCGCTCGATACCCACGCTGCTCATCTTGACGCACGAGAAGTCGCGGCGGCGCGCGAACTCCTGGTCGAGGATCTCTGGGAAGTCGGCGATGAAGCCGGCGAACTGCTCGAAGCCCTCCACGTCCGCGTCCAGCTTCTCTCGGGAGCCGTTGTCCTCGGCTTCCTCGGCTTCGCTGTCGTTCCCAGCCGTAGCGACGCTGTGATGGCCCTTGGGCAGCTGCAGACGACGAGCAGAGCGCAGCTGATCGTTCGTGAGCCCCGCGAGGAAGCGGCCCAGCTCGATCTTGCGGGTGTGCAGCTCTCTCGCCACCAGGTCGTGATGGAGGAAGCTCTTGCCGTACCCCTCGACCTCTCGCAAGTCCTGCGTGCTCGTGCCTTTCAGGATGGCCAAGACGGTGCTGTCGGCGATGAGCTTGCTCGTCATCTCGCGCCTCAGCGCGAACTGCGGAAGTCTGTTTTTATCGCTGAGGTACCGGATGAGTGCCTGCCGTAGCGGCCGCGCCTCGAGGTCCTCGGCGAGGATGAGCAGCCGCAAGAGCAAGTCGCTCGTGCCGAAGATCTTCTCAATGTGCAGAGACGTCCCCATGATGCCCTGCTCGAGGCCGTGCCACCCGCTGCTCTCGCAGGTCTTCTGCAGCGCCAGCACCTCGCGCTGCATGTTCTTGACGCGGTCGTGTAGCGCGGCCTGCAGCTCGTCGTACTTGGCGTGGATCTTGGCTTCTTCGTGCTTGAGGAGCTGCGCGTGCATGCGACGGATGTGCTCGATGTCATCCTCCATGGCTTTCTCCAGCTGCGTTCTCGTCTGCTCGAGGCTGTCCGAGCGGAGTTGCTCCAGTCGCTCTGCTTGGCGTTCGCGCTGCTTGTCGAAGATCGACCGCAGCTCCTGGTTCGAGGCGCGCTTGATCCTCGCTGCTTCTTTCTGCTGCTGTTTCTGAAGCGTGAGGCGCTCCATGATGTTCGGGTCCTTCGCGAACAGTACCAGTCGGTCGACGATCGGCTGCTCCATGTGATTGAAGCCGTTGCAGCTGTCGTAGAAGCCCACAGTGTCCGTGAGACTCAGGTGCTCGCGCTGCGTGTCAACTGCGTGCAGACTGCAGGACTGGTGTGGCGAGACGACCACTTCGCCGCCAGCGCTCCGGTAGAGATCGTCAATGACCCGGCAACAGTGTCGAAGCTCGGCCTTCGACACCACTCTGGAATACTGTGGGCACACGAAGACAAACCTGCCGTCAAGAATCGGAGGATGAAGACCTACAGCGGGCGGTGCTTACCTTGGGGAAGCTCCTGCCAGTGACCTCGATCATGACGGACTCGCAGGCGTCTTGCCTGGACTTCTCGTCCTCGTAGAGGAGCTGAAAGAGGCGCGTCTCGCATGACGTTCGTGCGCTATCGAGCAGCGGCTGATACTTTGCGAGAGCCCCGAGCGTGACGTGTCCACCGAGCTGCGCGTCTTTATCGAGAGCAACAGCCTTCAAGTAGAGCACAAACAGCGCGCGGAAGTCGGGCGACTCGAGCCTCTTCAGTCTCTCCTCGAGCTCCTGTGCGGTCCTTGGCACTCCGAACTCCCGCTCGAACCTCGTCACGACGTCTGCCATTCGGCTTTCGGGGTGGAAGCAGCACTGCTGGACGAGGAACAAGTCGTGCGACACTGGAAAGAAGCGGTCGCTGGGGTCAAACAGCTCGCACTCCTCGTCTTCGTCAGAGTACTCGTCGTCGTCCAGGTTGACTCCCCTTGGAACGCTCGGAGCGTCGTAGAAAACACCCGACGGGATGAACGGGGCCACTGACGGCGGCGGAGACAGGTAAGCCCGCGTGCTCGCCATGAATCTTTCCCTTCCTTCTGCTGAGCTGGTCCTTCGGGTCGCGTCGGGGCGGAGAAGGCAAGGCTGAGAGTCGTGAACGGTCGGTTGAGCGTCTGCGACGACCGTTTCCGCTGGCATCAAGCTGCTCACTGACGGATCCGAGAACAGCCCCGTGAGTTGCGTGGCTGCTTTCAAACTCCCGCGGGGTGACGGCGTTAACGCCCATCATCGACAAGCGCAGAGACGAAATCAACCAGATCAACACCGACGGCATCGACTCGCTCAAGGATTCGCACGTGGAGCCCAGGCAGGAGTCAAGGCGATCAGCACTTTGCGCCATCTATTTTGGTTGGTTGCAGTCGCGCTGCCGGCGTTTTTAGCCTGCGCAGGAGGTCATCAGAGAGTTCCATCATCTCCTTGACATTCTTGGGGAGCAAGACGGCGTCCCTGGCATCGGCCTGCTGCTTTCAAGCACGTGGACGCGTGTGGAGTCGAGGGGCTCGAGATGAGTCAAGAAGCAGCTGAGGTGTTCTCCAAGGAGACATTCCTCACGTCACTTCAGCGCACCCCAGGCTTGAGCGGCGCGAATGGCTCAAATGCTGCCGCTTCCTCCACATCCACGAGCGAAGAAGAACCACACGCGTAGGTGCCGACGCGGCCGAGCTGCGTGCTGTCGCGATCGCATACTGACCGAGTGAGCTGTTCTCTGTTGCGTAGCATGACAATGGTGCGCGAACGCCACGCTCAGCTGCAGCAGGTTGTCGGCTCGCTATCCGACAAGGTAGGTGCCGACAGACACGAAGCACCTCCTCCCAGCGACCCGCGTCAAGGTGACTGACGCTCCGTGTGTCTCTCAGATCAGCGTAGTGCTCGGGCGGCAGGAGAAGGACTTCCTCGCGGCGTACCGCGCACACATGTACAACGTGCAGAAGGAGCTGCACGAGATGCGCGAGAAGATCCGGCGCAACGAGACGGTCGAGAACAAGTCGGAGAAGATCAAGAAGCTCGAGGACGAGCGCGACTGGTACCGCAAGGAAGCGCTGCGGCTCGACGCGTTCACGACCTCCATGAGCAAGGACCTGAAGGCCATGCGCGACAAACTGGAGGCAATCGAGGGCGACCGCGACTGGCTCGAGAAGCAGCTCAAGGCCTGCAAGAAGCAGAACAAGCTGCTTCGCGCCGAGATCGACTCGCGGTTGTCTGCTGCGGTCACCATGGGTATGGATGGAGGCGCGATGCTCCCGTCGTTTGATGCAACACCAACCAAGCTACGAGCAAGCGTCGCGTCCACGGCAGGATCGAAGCGAACATCGGATGTGGCGCTTGGAGGATCGTCAACTGCAGACGGCTTGCCGTATCTGAACCTGGATGGCGTCGCGCAGAGCCCGACGCTCGTGGAGGAGCGCGAGGAAAGGCTGAAGAAGAAGCTGCGCCAGCTCAAGCGCGAGCTGCAGCAGAAGACGCAGGAGCTTTTGGTCGCGAAGCAGCAGCGGAGCGCGAATGGCGGCCGCGATGATAACGGCGGTGGTGCGCGCTCGCGTCTCGAGAGCTTGTTCCTGCAGTGCGTCGAGTCGGTTAAGGACGAAGTCGCGCGTCGACGCAGCAACCCGACAGAGGACAAGAGCGCCAAGTCCGCTCTTGCTGCTCACCGGCAGCCGCCGCGTGTGCTGCTGCCAGAGGCCACGGCGCGCAACCAGAGACGCGATGAGGTCGACGAGTTCACATCGGCGGATCGTGTGCGGCTCATTGAGCGCCTACTCGCACACAATGAAGTGCTGACGCTGCTATACGCGCACTTGTTCCCGTCGGAGAGCGAGGCTGCTCCAGCTGCTGCTGCCACAAGGGACCCGACGTCGCCGAACGCTCGCTATGCCAGCTCGGAAGACGTCGACGTTCACTCGCGACCGACGTCTCCGACGCTCCACTCGTCCGAGAGCCTCGCCAACGCACGGATGAACGCAGACGCAGGCGACGTGCTTGGCCAAGACGGCAGCAGCTCCCAGCGTGCGCTGACCCCCGTGGGCAGCGGTGCCGCGTTCGCGTCGGCGGCTCGCGGCTCCCAACTGCCCCTCGACAGCTTCACCAAGGACTACCTCCGCGCCATGTACGTTCATGCGGTTCTTGCTTTCATGCAGCGGCACTCGAGTGGTCTGACGCGTGCGCGTTGCTGTCCAGGAGGCCGCAAGCGGACTCGTAGCGCCGACATGCAACTGCGGATGGCGAGGTAATACAGCTTTGGCACGCGTTTGGGCTGCGTCGCATACAGATCGACAGCATCAAGCGGAGGGCGTTTGCAGGTATGGTTCGTGGTTTATTGTTCAGGGAACATCGTGGCAAGGTACAAGCAAGCACAAGCGGACTCGGCGCGGTCTATGCGGTCGAGTCCTGCGGCTGCCCGCGCGCGGCCTCGGCGTGCAGCTGCAGCCGCACCTCGTTCAGCATCTCCGTGAAGGACGAGCACTCGTACGTGAGGAAGAAGAAGGCGAGCATGTACTCGACGAGCCCCAGCACGGCGAGCAGCCCACCCACGAACAGGTAGAAGTACGGCGCCGGGACCACGTCGCCGCCCCACCACCAGGCAGCCGCCACGCTCGCGCTGGCCAGCAGCGCGGCGCCCGCACGTCGCAGCCGCGTGAGTCGGTGCGCGATGGTGTCGTCCCGCCCGGCGGTCAGCACCCTCGTGACCTCGCGGAGGAGCTCGACCCTCTCGTCCGTCGGCGTGGGCGTCACCGAGTCGGACGGTTCGGACGCGTTGGCGGCGGCCGACGTCGGGGACAGCGTCGACCCGTCGGCGCCCACGACGGCGTACTCGTTGAGCGCGCTGGTGGAGGCGCTGAGACCGGCGGCGGGCGTGAAGAGGAAGGCGGCCGTGACGCCAAAGTGGTCCGAGAGCGGGCACTTTTCGCCCCTGGCGTCGGTGAAGAAGGCCTTGAAGACGCTGCTGTCCTCGAGCGTCCAGGCGTCGCCGCTGGCGTTGGGGCCCTGGGGCGGGTCGTGCACCTGGTAGAGCACGTAGTCCATGCGCATGGGGTGGTCGCCGTGCGAGAACTTGTTGTCGGCCGTGGCGAAGGTGAGCCCTGCGCTGCCCTCGTTGCGGTCGCGGAAGGCGTCGCGCAGGTCGGCGAGCCGCGAGGCCACGCGCAGCTCGAGGCAGTCGGGCGACGAGTTGAAGTCGCCGCAGACGAGCGTGAGCGCGGCGGCGGCGCGGCGCGTGGCGGCGATGAACTGCGCGAGCTCGAAGGCCTGCGCGGCGCGGTGCGCGGCGTAGAAGTCGCCCGGGCCGGGCTCTCCGCGCGCGTTGTAGTTGGCGAGCAGGTGCGTCGCGTACAGGTCGACGGGACCCGCGGGCGTCTCGAGGCGCACGAGGCCGACGCCCTTGTTGGCGATGAAGTCGGCCTCGTGCAGCGCGTAGGGGCGGCCGGTGAGCGAGAAGGCGTGGTAGAGCGCGCGCGAGATGGGGAAGCGCGAGAGCACGAGCAGGCCCGTGCCGAAGGCGTCGGGCCCGAAGGGCACCGGGAAGCCCACGGACGGGTTGAAGTAGTGGTAGAAGCCGAAGCCGTGCGCCTGCGCGCCCGCCAGGATGAGGTTGCGCTCGCGCACGTGCCAGATCTCCTGCAGCACGACCAGGTCGAAGTCCCCGATCGCGTTGGCCACCTCCCGCGCGCGCTCCAGCGACTGCGGCGCCACCGGCAGCCCTGGCAGCATCACGACAGTCGTCCGTCCGTCAGTCACTTTACCCAGCACACGGCGTCAGCTAGTGGGAGGAGCGGACGCACCCCACGCATTGAGGCTGAGCACCCGCAGCGGCACGGGCGACGTCGCGGGGCCGCCGAGCGCCGGCCAGGCCTCCGAGGGCGGCGCCGGCGACAAAACCGGGTCCCCGTCCAGCACCTCGAGCAGCACGCGGCGGCGCACGCGGTCAACCGCCTCCAGGACGCCCATCGTGGGGCGACGACAGGGCGAAGGTGAAGGTGTCGGCCGGAGAACTTGACGAGTGCGTGTGTCGATGACATCGTCCGCTTGGTCATTGGAATCCCGAACAAGTCGTCTGAAGTAGCAATACCAATCCCGAAACCAACTAAATCCCTAACCGGAGCTCCTTCCGTTACTTTTCAAATCTCTTGTTGGGGACGCCATCACCTTCCGAGATGCCATGGTGGCATTGCAAATCCCATCATGGGCAAGACCAGCGGCGGTGGCGGCAAGCGGAAGCGGTCGCGCGCGGCGCCCGTGGTGGCGCCGCTGTCAAGCGGCAAGAAGCGCAGACGCGAGGGAGAGGCGGACGTGCGCGCGCCGGCGCCGCTGCCGGCCGCCGTGGGGTCCCTGCGCGCGCTGCGGACGCGCGCGGACGCCGTGGTGGACGCGCTCGAGTGGCTGGGCGACGCCGTGCTGGGCGAGCTGGTGGGCCGCTGCCTGCTCGCGCAGTTCCGCGCGGCGGCGCCACTGTCGGCGCGCGTGTTCCGCAACCTGCGGCTGGGCGCCGTGGCCAACCGCAACCTGGCGCGCGCCTTCCAGCGGCTGGGGTACGCGCACCGGCAGCGCGGCGAGCTCAAGCTCAAGGACCGCGCCGACGTGGTCGAGGCCGTCGTGGGCGAGCTCGCGCTGCGCCGCGCCGCGTCGGGGGCTGCTGCGGATGAGCGGAACGAGCTGGCGCGGCACCTGGACGCGCTGCTGGCGACCGTGCTGCGCGCGCACTTCGACGACCGCGCGCGGTGGCGGCAGCAGAAGGAGCTGAGCGCCGCGAGCGCCGCGCCGCTGGCCGTCGCCTTGAACCCGTTCGCGTGTCTGCCAGAAGAGCAGCTGGACGAGTGCGCGGGCGAGCTGGTCGTGCGGGAGGTCGCGCCAGTCTTCGAGCTGCACGACCACGACGACTCGAGCTCCGCCGCTGATCTTGTTGACGAGTACGCGGCTGGCGGCAGTGCCGCGAGCGTCGACAGCACGCGGCACCACGCGTTCTCCGAGGTGCTGCGGGGCGACGAGGACTCGAGCGCCGAGCGGAGGGACGCGTCCATCCTCGCACGGACGCGGCGCGCGATGCGCCATGTGCAGGCCGCGGACCACATTCTCCGCGCGTCGCGAGAGGTGTTCGAGGTGTTCAAGATCTACGGCATGGCGGTCTTGACGGAGCGCGTGAGCCTCGCGCTGGCGCTGCCGCGGCTCGCGAGGGTCGACCGGCTGTCGCCCGGCAGCCTCGACACGTCCCCGTCCGAGCTGACGCGCGCTCGCCAACGCGTGTTGTCCGTTGCCAACCTCGCCGACTGCGCGACGGCCCTGGGTGTCGCCTCGCCGCTCGTGGACGAAGGACTGGACCACGCGGACGAAGAGCGGCTGCGCGCCAACACGCTGCGAGCGTTCGTCGGCTACCACAGCGCCATGGCGACGGCGTCGGCTGCTCCGTCACCGTCGCCGTCGCTGTCTTCCTCAGCGCGAAGCAACGAGCTTGTGAATGGCATCTGCCAGTACCTGCAGACCACGAGTGCTGTCCCCAAAGACAACGAGGGTGGCGATGCATCGAGGGCCGTGCCGGTGAAGCTGCCGCCGCGCGAGCCGCTCGTGTCGCTCATGCGCGCTGTCAGCGAGGCGAGGACGTTCATGTGCAGCAAGACGTGCGACGAGCTGCACACTCCTGGGGAGCGACCGCCGCCACTGCGCACGCCCAAGCAGACGTTTTTGCTGCGGCAATGCGACTCGAACGAGGTTGAGGACCTGTTCGAAGTCCTCGCGCGGGATGTCGAGCGACAAGAACGAACGCAGCAGCGGCGCGCAGAGGAGAAGGCGCGCGCTTCTCGCCGACCGAAGCGGTCAAAAGGGAAAGGAGACGCGGCGCAGCAGCAGTCGACCCCGCTCGCGACGCTCGAGCGGTTCCTGCACCGCCGGTTCCTCTTCTGCCTCGAGGAGATTATCGTGCTGTTCGCGCAGCGCAAGACGGAGGAGTGTCGCTCCAAGATGGCGCGGTTCCAGCACGACCTGGAGCCGTGCGCCGAGCCCGCGCGCTTCCGCAAGTGGGAGGTGTCGACCAGTACGCTGACGCTCGCCATGCGGGACAGCTTTTATCGACTGCTGCTGCACGACCTGTGCCAGTTCCACGCGGTCGCGTCCTCCAGCAAGAACACGCGCGACGGCACGCGGATCACGCAGCTGCGCCTACCGGTGCACTACACGTGGGCCAAATGCGCGGGCAAGCGCCTCACGGACGAGCTGCACGCCAGCAGTTAGTGTGGCGGTACCGACAGCGCCGTTGCACTACTGCGCGCATGCAGCGTTGTGCCGGACGCGAGTGCGTCGGTCGTTGACAGCGAGTGGGCGAGTGCTCGGTGCTGCTCAGCCAAGGCGAGCACGCTGACAGCGCGCTCCATCGTGTGTCGGTCTGCTCGAACAAGCGCGGACGGTCGCTGACTCGCGTCGACAGCAGGGAGTGGTCGCTGCCCGAGTGCGCGGCGGACGCGCGCTTGCATGACCAGGGACTGTGCTGCCGGAGACTTCGAGTACCGGATGCGAACGGCGCTGTGCTCGAACGCGTCTTCGCACTGCTTGTACAGGACGCGGGCCGCAAAGTCGCGCTCGATGTGGTAGTCTGGCTGGAGCTCCAGGCCTCCGCACAGCCCGCGCATGTGCTTCGCTCGTTGTCGCTCCCCGGTCCACCAGTGCAGCTCCAGTGACTCGGGTGCCGACTCGGAGCGCGCTAGCTGATGCCGTGCGGGTGTGGCTGCGCTATTGGCAGCTAATGCGACGTTCTTAGCGAGTTGGTTCGGGGTCAC
>JAADYF010000594.1:0-17430 GCA_023338175.1 Phytopythium delawarense
CCCCCTGCGCTCGCCACCGATCGATCGATCGCCTCGCCACCTTCCAGGTGCGCTTCCTGCTGCCAAAATGCAGTCGCGGTCGGTGATCAACGGCGGGAGGTTGGAACACTTTCGCATCATTTCAACCAATCCACGCTCGTAAAACAGCTCCAAATCACGATTACGCTGTATTATTATGATACTTTCAGCGAATCAAACGGCGCGAGTCGCCATTTGGACACCTCGAGTCGAAGCACACGCAGCAAGATCGGGATCAGTCTGTGGCGCCATGGCGACGACGGATCTGACGTCCTCGCTGCGCGCGTTCGCCTTCAAGACGCTGGAGGAGGCCAAGCAGCGTGGCGCGAGCCTGGCGACGGTGCAGGCGGCGACGGCCTCGCTGGCGGACGCGACGGCCGCGTCTCTGTCGCGTCTCTCGGGCAACGCGCCGGCGGCGACATCCTCGGCGCTCGGCGTTTTCCGCACGCAGCAGGTCGAGCATCCGCCGCGTCCGCCGTCTTCTGAGGGCCACGACGCGGCCGCCGCGCTCGGGCAGAAGCTGCAGCAGCTTGGTGCGTCGCTGTGTGGCTGTGTGGAGAGAGAATCCGACGTATGACTGACGCTTGGGAGGCGACAGAGCGCGCGGACGAGGCGGCACGCGCGGCGGTGGCGGGCGGCGCGGCCGACGCGCTGGGCGAGAGCGTGTACAAGATGGACCTGATCAATGAGTCGCTCGCGTTCACCATCGAGAACATCCAGGTGCGTGGGCTGCTGGGCCGCAGAGAGCTGTCTGGTTCTCAGTCGGCGCGTCCGGTCTCCTCACGCGCGGTGCTTGGTCCGAGGCCAGGAGTGCGCGCACGTCATGGCACTGCTGAACCGCCAGCTCAAGGACAGCGCCGCGATGCAGTCGCCCGCACACAGGGACTTCTACCGGCGACCGGTCGACGCCGTCGCTGGGATAGGAGACGAGGAGAAGGCGGAGACCGCCAACGAGTGATCCGGTTGCTGAGTTGGTTACATGTACAAGTCGCA
The DNA here is from genome assembly GCA_023338175.1 of Phytopythium delawarense. NCBI lineage: Eukaryota > Oomycota > Peronosporomycetes > Pythiales > Pythiaceae > Phytopythium > Phytopythium delawarense. The sequence continues at coordinate 1,012 of JAADYF010000594.1, forward strand.
GCTTGTCGCGAACCTCTTGATCATGCGCAAGCCAATGCGATTGGGTGTCATTCCGCTCGATCCAAGTTTATTCAGGACTGTCTGGACAACTCCGGCTTTCGATCAAGTGGATGGAGATGAGAATCTCACCATGTGATCCGAGAAGGAGAAACCCCATGGGTTCCGCCCACACCCTCCGCACAACCAAAATGCTTCTTCTCTCACAAGTATTTTGTCGTCACCAGGGTCGAAACACTGTCGGACGTCATTGCGGTGAGCAAAGGCGGGATACGAAGTGCTCGCAAGAGCTGAGCGCGAGCGGTGGGCGACATCGACATGGTCAACGTAGAGGGTGTCGACCGGTGGGACTTCGCGACTGCCGGTAGGGCGATGCAGACGCGCGACCGCCTCGGAGACCACACAGCCGCGCGGTATCGCTACTTCCGGCGCTATGTTGAGAAGTTGGATAGCATTCAGCTGAACCACATGCTGTTTGGGCTTCTTCTGAGTGTTGAGAGCATGCGGGACGAGCTGCGCGGATATGAGGAGCAGGCCTCAGCACTGGTGCGACTCGCACAGACTGGTCACTATGTCCGCCAGCTGCAGCGCCTGAATGGAGTGCTCGACATGGAACGTTCTCTCTACGGCGTCCTGGAACCTGCCTCGATGAAGGCGTGGAAGTCGGCGCTGGAAGCGGAACGTGCCGTGCGCATGGAGCGGTATAATGTGCTACTACAGACGCTTCGTCAAGCTGCGTCGAGTAGTGCTACCAGACAGGAGCAGCAAGGAGACGGAGCATGCATCAACTCGGTTCTCAATGGCATCCAGACCGACACGCAACGAGAAGAGTCGCTGACGCTGCTCAGCTACACCCTCGACAAGTATAGAGACGTATTGACACCAGCAGAGACGCAAATGACAAAGGAAGCCTTGGACATCGTGTCGGAGCTCGCCGGAGTGGAGGTGATGCCGGTTGCGCCGTGGTTCGTCCCGTCCTTCGAGTTTAGCAGCACCTATGGGCTCTCGCGGTGGGGGAACGAGCTATTCATACCAGATTTCACGGACCAGACGCGCTTCGTCAAGGACGCGAGTCTGTGGTCGACACTGAACCACCCGCACATCGCCAAGTTCCTGGGTGCGTCCCACGTCGGCAGTCGGCCGTTCATCGTCCATGAAAAGCTGAGACCACTGCGAGCGTGTTTGAGCGATGTGAAGGATCGCAGGCTCGTGTGGCGTCGATTCTATGAGGTCGCGTTGTGTCTCCAGTACCTGAACGCGCGCGGCTTGGCGTTTGAAGAACTCAGGTTGGAGGATGTGTACTGTTTGGAGTTTGAGGACAAGGCGGTGCTTCGCAGAATTGGACTGGCGATCCGTACAGACCACAAGTCTCACGATGAAACACTGCGTCTTCTCCGACGAATGCGGATGGTGGTCTACGGAACTGTCAAGATCGGGATGTGAAGGCGTCGACGAACCCTCCGTTGATTGTGTCCAATTTCCAAGCGTTGGGTGTGATGCTCCTCAGTATGTTGAGTCGAGCGGTGCCTTCAGAAGCACAGCCAGTGAACCTGAACGACGCTGGTGCATTCCAAGCAATGCCTGCAGAGTGTCCAGACTTGATTACAGCAGCAGAGTGGTGTTATCGAGCGTCTGGGATGTTTGGAAACCGCTTCGTCGTCTGGTTTGTTGCAGATTCTCCACGACATGCGAGACCTCTCGGGGGTCGATGGAGATCGCGAGCGCTGTGTTACGCTTCAGGACTTGGCGTTGGTTACTGACGAAGCAAGCGGAGTTATCGACGTTGGTCGAGTCAAGATATTTGGTGCGTGCGGCTCCGTCGCGGAGACTTTGGCAGAGTGCGCCAAGTTGTCAGCGTCCGATCGCCTCGCGATGTCTGTTCAGTTGCGACTGGGAGACGTATGCGACCAGATTCAACACCTCGGCATGCAAAGTTCGCACAGGGCATCTCTTCACGGGCTGATCAACACGTTCGTGAGTTTGCTGACTCGATTCTACGGCTTCATCAAAAGCAAGGACCGCAGATCTACCTCGAGCTGGGATCCGTGGAGTATGCAAAGCGCGAGTCAAAGGGATCCCGCGACGGTATTATCTCTCCACCTCGATCTTGATCGATTGATGTCACAGCACGACCTCGACAACACGCATAAAGTGCACAAGTGGCGGCCAACCTGGACGGAAGTCCGCGCAAAGCTGCAACAAGTTTCACTGAATACGTTTCTTCGACAACCATCTGCGGGTTCGAAGCGCACCTGTGACGGTGTGGTCATATGCCGTGCAGCCTTCGAAGTCAGCAAAGAGGCACAAGCTCTCACTGAGCTCGGCGTGAGCCTCAGTGCTAGATCCACATCATTTCGTCACAAAGCGGACACCACACCGAGTCCACTGTCAAGGTGGTTCCTTGCTCCTTCCGAGATCGACATCCAGTTGGACACAAAGCTCGGCCGTGGTTCCTTTGGTGCTGTCCATTTTGGGAGATGGTTCGACACGCCAGTCGTCGTGAAGCGCGTCTTTGTCGACCCAAAGAAGAAAGCCGCTCTCCAAATCCAATTTCGCCATGAAGCTGATGTGTGGTTCCAGCTGAACCACATCAACGTCGTGAAGATGTACGGAGCGTGCGACGTCGGAGATCCGTTCTTCGTGTGCGAGTATGCGAATGGCGGAACACTGGACAAGTATTTGGAGCGAGAAGGCCGTGGACAGTACCTCGTCTGGTACAGTTTACTGAGTGCGGCGCTGGGCCTTCAGTACTTGCACGACAATGGCGTCGTGCACGGAGATTTGAAAGCCAACAACATTTTGGTCGGTGCGGACAATATCGTCAAGTTGGCCGACTTTGGTCTGAGTACCTTGACTGGACAGGTGAACGCCGGAGCAACGGTTGGTGCGCTTGGAGCGTATCGCTGGAAGGCGCCGGAGTGTTTGCACGGCAACGCGGCGACGTTCGCATCGGACGTGTACTCGTTCGCGATGGTCATGATCGAGGTCGTGAGCGGGAAACCACCGTGGGGAAATCTCCGAGATCATATTGTGAGGTATCGCGTGGAGGATGGCGAGTTACCAACGCGTCCGCACGGAATTGCTCTAGCCGAGTGGCTCTTGATCGAGCGAATGTGCTGCTTCAATCCTTCCGATCGGGTGACAATTGATGCGGTGGTGGTGCACTTGTTGTCGCTTCTGGAGCACATGGATATGAGTATCCTGTGGCCGTCAGTTCGAGGTGCGGTGCCCAGGAAGCCGTTCAAGAACCGCATTGCATCGCGTGAAGGAACCTTGCTAAGTTTGCTGGCTTTGGGGAAGAGCAAGAATACACGGCTGTCAAAATATGCTGCTGATCACCTTCTGGCGGTGCACATCAGCCGAGGCAGTCAGTCGAGCCAACGTGAAATCGACGGCATTGTGGACATTTTGGCTACTGGGGGAGAGGTTGGAAAGACGTGGGCTGCCCAAGCTTTGCATCTATTGGCATGGGGCAATGATCCCAACCGCGTCGCGATTGTTGTGTCCGGCGCGATCGATCCGTTGGTTGCGATGCTACGCGATGGCACTGAAGTCCAGAGAATGCGGCTGTAGCGTTATCGAACCTGGTAGCGAATTCGGACAACATGGTGTCCATCGCTGCGGCTGGCGCGATCGGGCGTTGGTGACCGGGGGAACGGACCCCCAGAAGGAGAAGGCGTTGGGTGCTCTCTGGATCCTCGCATACCAGAACCCGTCCAACGGATCGAAGATTGTATTGGAGGGGGGAGTTGACGCGCTCTGTCGACTGATGATCAACAGGAATACCGATCAAAAGCTGCTGGCATCCTGTGCGCTGGGTTGCCTCGATATTGACAGCAGCGTCAAGACTGTGGTGGCCGAGAACGGCGGGATCGATGCGTTGCTTGTATCCCTTGGTCATGCGAAAAACGCAGTCAAAGAAGCGGTGCTGGTTGTGCTGGCGAATCTGTGCAGTGGTGGTGGATCTGCTGTCGCCTCGAGAGTGGAATCGACAAGCGGCTTCCGAATTCTGTCGGATCTGACTGCATCGGGAAGCGAACGCATCCGAGAGCTAGCTTCGCGCGCGCTGGAAGGCTTGTCGCTGCAAAATCCCGCGTGACCATTGCACTGCTCGGTAGGAAGGAGTGTATCTGTATCAATAACGAGAGCATCAAGCGTCCATCAAGCGTCTTCCGACTGGAGTGATTCATCGTTATTCAGCCTCACCATTCTTGCATCAAGTCTCGTCCAACACGACTTCTCTTTACTTTTTCTTACAAGAACCGCCGGTCACGGTTACCGACGTCCACCAGCGCTAGTGTTGCCGCCTCTTCCCTTGGTGAGCATGGGGCAAAACGCTTGCTCATGCTCGACGATATCCTTCGCTCGAAGCTCAGCACCACACCCATTAACACACGTGACGAACCTCATGGAGCAGACCTCTTGCTCGTGCGATCGCAGTGTGTGGGCTGGAAAGACCGACTCGCAGCCGAGCGGACACCATATCGGTCGCAGCTTGCACTCCCATTGTTCATGCTTCTCCTTGTCAAGCGCTCGCAATCCCGGAGTCATGCATCCGTGTGTGCAGACAACGACGCGCATTCGACAGTGCTCACGTCGGTGACTTGCCAGGTCTGCGTGAACGAGGTTGGTCTGGCCGCACATGCCGCAGCTTGTGAGGCGCATGGAGCACTCGCGCTTGTCGTGAACGGCCAAGTTTTCTTCGAGGACGTCACTTTGGCAGCGAGTGCACTTCACTCGGCGCTTACGGCACTCGCTCGTGGTGTGTCGTTCCATGTTGTCCAGCGGTACTCGGAGGCCACAGCCAAGCGTGCACGGGGTCAGTCGCTTAACGCAGTGGGTGCGCATATGCTCGTCCATCGCCTCGCCAACGATGCACCACGTGCCGCACCGAGACGGACAGGCAACTTCCCGCAACTCGCACTCGTCTCGCTCGTGCACGAGCTGTGATCGCGCAAGCACCACGTCGCCGCATCTCCATCGGCACTTGACACGACGAAGCGAACACTCTTGAGTCTCGTGAGCGTCGCGAGTCATCTGGATCAAGTCGCTTTTGGGGCATCCGTGGCGACAGCGAACGTGCCGCATCGGACACTCGCTCGTTTGGTGCTGCTTCAAGGCAGCGAACCGCAGCAACTCGTCACCGCGTTGACATCCAAGCGGACAAGCCACCAGGCGCTGTGGACACGTCGATTCGGCGTGAATAACCTGCTTCTGATGTGTCATGCGCTCACCACAGGCGCATAACACGATGCGAAACGCACACTCGTCTCTCTCGTGCTGCACTCGGTTGCGCCTCTGGAAGCTGACGCCGCACTTGGCGCGTTCGCACCTGACTAGTTGCAGCGGACACTCGAGCACAAGGTGGTCGTCCACGTCTTCCGCGAGCAGGAGCTCATGGTGTTTCGAAGAGTGGTCTTGGGTATTGTTGCTGGAGCCTGCAGGTCTGGGCAGCAGCCCGCGTCCAACCTCCCCAGCGCCGCATCCAAGTGGGCATGTGACCAATCGCTTGGAGCACTCTGTCTCTTCGTGGTGAGCGAGTGGGAACGTATCGCGGACAACTTGAGCGCGCACTACTTCATGGCCTTCGCGTAGCGCCATGAACCCGCAGCCCCATTTACATACACCGTGGAGTGGTGAGATGACGACAAGCGTGCCGGTCATGGACACCACAGAGCTGCCTCGATTGCCACTCATGGCAGCGCTCAGTATAGCCACTGTGTCAACAGATCGTGCCTCGCGGGCGTAAGTCAGGGCAGAACGTCCCATCGCATCGGCGGCGAGCACGTCGATCTCGTCACCGAGTGATCCGACGATGGTGCAGTGGCCGTGAGAGACTAGTTGGTCGATTGGTTGGTAATACAGGTCGTCGCAGTAATCGCCGCGAGTCTTCATCTTTATCGCTCTTTTGGTCGTTCATCTCAACCACGAGGCATGAGACGATATCAACGACAAATTGCCGTCCAGACTGTGGTCTCAACCTCTCTCTGAATCGCGTCAAGGGGTCACACCATCGCTGGTTCTCGCAGCTCGGTGCAGGTGGCTGGCACGTCCGCTGCCACGTCCTGGAGACTGGCGCGCTGTCGCCACTCGCCAGCGTTGCGCCGGATCTGCGCGAGCACGAGGTCGAACTGGCGCAGCGGGACGACGTCGCGCACGGCCAAGTAGAGCGGCAGCACGATGAACTCGAGGAAGCCGATCTGGCTGCTCTCGAACTTGCCGGCGGCGCGCTGGCGGTCGCACAGGGGCGACACGGGCAGATGGAACTCCCGCTCGACGTCGCCCTGCGAGAAGAACTCGTCCGTCACGCGCTGTGACCACGTGCGGTGCGCCTCGAAGCTCTTGAAGGCGTGGCCCAGGTCAGCCATCATGATGACGGACGTTAGCGCCAGGTCGACGGGCACGGCGGCGGCCTGCTCACCCGCGGCCTGCAGCGCGTAACACTTGCTCTTGAGCCGGTTGACGTGCTGCACGTGGCCGCTCAGGTCGGTCGCGAGTACCATGGCGATGATGAGCTGCCTGCTCTGGCGCTTCTGGTCGCGCGGGAGGGCCTCGAACACGTCGCAGCCATCCTGCGCGCACACCTGGAAACACTCGGCCAGGTGCATGCGCTCCAGCACCGAGTCGTCCGAGTACTTGATGGCCAGCGGCGAGTTCGTGGCTACCAGGTACGCGTTGTTGACGCCTGGGTGGTTGACGTCGTGGACTGCCGCCGCAAGGAGCGCCGAGAGCAGTTGCAAGGCCGACAGCGCCGGCCGCTCGAGCCGCCGGAGGAAGAAGTTGACGTCCCACACCACGGACGCTGCATGCCTGTCCACAGCCACGTGAGACCATGAGCGAAAGCAACGCAAGGCGAACCAACGAGACGAAGAGAGCACGTACAGAGCGTTGTGGTACGGGTTCTTGGGCCGGTAGCGGCGCTCGATCTCGCGCGCGAAGGCGGCGGTGCTCTCGACGCGCAGCGGCAGCAGCAGGAACAGGCTGTGGCTCTCGACCGTCGTAAGCAGTAGCGCCGACAGCGGGAAGGCGCAGGCATCGGCCAGTGCGAAAAGGTCGAGCTCGTCCGAGGTAGCCGCGCGCCGGAGCAGCCCCGCAGCGCTCCACTCATCCTGTCGGACACTCAGGCTCGCGTGCCGAGGGCTCACTCGTCTCGGACTCGGTGCGTCGACGCTCAGGTAGCTCTCGACCTGCACGAGCACGGACTGGAGGAAGCCCGAGCCGGCACGGCGCAAAGAGACACTGACCGCCGCGGGCGGGAAGGTCGCTTGGCGCTGCAGCGCGCCGCACTTGGGGCTCGCGCTCGTCTTGTCCGCGCCGCCGCGGCGACGCCTTGGGTCCGCGCTCAGCAGCGACAGCCAGCCGCCAGCGTCAATGCTGTCGAGATGTGGCGTCGAGTTGGACCCGAGCGACCGCCGCCGATTCGGAGACGCCGGCAAGCGCACGCCGCCGTCGGCCAGGAACAGGTCGTGCTCGCCCGTGAGCGCCTCGATCACGAACTCGAGCTGCCGTACGGCATCTCCCGCGCGCTGCTCGCCCAGCGTACGCTTGAGCGTCACCAGCGTCCGCAGCACGTTCTCCATCCAGCTCTCACCGAGCGCTGCAGGAGGCCGCACGGCCGCCATCGGGCTGCCCAGGCTGTTGCTCCGACTGCTGTTGGTCGGTGTCGACGCGTTGCCGAGCGAGTCGCGTCTCCTCCGGTCGCCCGCGACGCCCAGCGTGTCCACGTGCGCGCTCACCTGTAGCTGGAGGGAGCCGATCTGCCGCCCGCGCTTGGCGATCTCGAGCAACATCCGCCGCAGCCGCAGGAACTGGCCGCGCGCCTGCCGCTCGCGCTGGTAGACGGCGACTCCGAGCAGCACGACGGCCGCCAGGAACAGCGCTAGCACGCGCCACTCACCTTCAGGCGCTGCGGCCGCGAACCAGCACGCGGTGCCGACCGCGGAGAACGCAGCCACCGCGCAGAAGACCGGGAACTGCATGCCCCACGAGGTCGCGGCCAGCGTGAGCGTTGTCAGCTGCACGAGCGCCAGATCTGAGAGACTGGACGGCGGGAGGAGCTGCTCTCGGTCGGCCGAGCTGTCGAAGGGCGAAGAGGACGAGCTGCCAGCCCCCATGGTGCTGTCGTTCGTGTCACGGGTGTCTCGTGACGAACACGCCGGTGTCGAGAGCACCAGCAGTATGGTAAACACGGCCAGCAGCAAAAGGACGCGCTGGAGCTTGCCGCCGTGGTCTCCACGCCGTCGCCACCGCGTCAGCACCACGCACCACGCCACGCCAAGCCCCAGAGTCGAGCCTGCGACCGCGAACATGAGCGCGTTGCTGTTCACAAAGTGCTCCCGCGTCCAGCAGTCGGCATGGAGCGCCACGAGCGCCAGCACCGACGCCGCCGCGCCCCACCGCGCGGTTAGGAACCCATTCTGCTCTTGGGAGAGCTGGAAGTACCGCTCCACGTCCGCGTCGTTGAACTGCAGCGCACAGCCGCTGCCTTGACCGCTCGCCTCGAGCTCCTGCAGCGCGTCCGTCTCCATGTGCAGCGCGTCCGCCAGCGAGTCCGCGTCCAGCGCCGCGTGCGGCCGCGCGTCCTCGTCCTTCATGTGCTGGTGTCTCGCGGCCTGAAACTCCATGTCGGCCGAGCGTCTCCCAGCCGCTCGCTGCGCTTGTGTGTCTTGCCGGTTGGTCAGTCGGCTGGATGGCCGACCCGAGGCCCAAGGCGAGAAATAGCGGCGGCCGCCGGGCTATTTCTGCCCGCTGCGACCGCTCCAACGCTCACCCCGACGTGATGACCACGGTGACGACGCAAGGCTGGTGGCTGGCTGCTTGACTGTCTGCGTCGCTGCTATTGACCCGGGGGGCGGCCTCCCTTACCACTTGTACGCCTGCGGAGGCGTCTGCTATTGCCTATGAATACCTGCTGCCTGCTCGCCTACGGCGCCAGCTCGAGCGTGAAGTTGGCCAGATCGTCCTCCGAGTAGGCCGCCACTTCCTCCTCCTCGTCGTCATCGTCCTCTTCCTTGGGTGTCACTGGTCTCTGCGGCTGCCATGCAGCCTTGGCCGGCGTCCCCAGCGACGCGAGCACATTGTCCTCGGACACGGCGCGGTCCGGGCGCTTGAGCCGCGAGTTGGAGCGAGCACGAGGCCCCACACTGGAGCCGAACGAGCCGTTGGAGGACGCGCCGCTGCTCGGGATGCGCCGGAAGCCGCCCGTGAGCGACAGCGTCTCGATCTCCGAGATGAGCACGACGCCCGGGGCGCTGCGCGCACTGCTCGTCGAGTCGCTCGAGTCGGTGCGGAACTTCTGCTGCCTTCGCGGCGGCGGAGACACGGAGGAAGACGCAGTCGACGCGGTCGAGGGCGTGGCGTGACCCGGTTCGTCCAGCAGCACAGCCCCGCCACGAGAGGACGCGCCGACGAAGCTGGACGAGAAGAGCGCGGGTGCGGCGGCGTCGCCCCCGTCGCCGTCCTCGTCCTCGTCGTCCGACGCCGGCGCGGACGTGACCGACAGGCTCACGGCGGCGTCGAAGGCGCGGCGCACGCCCAAGCTCACGGTGGAGCGCTGCGACTGGGACGCGCGCGCGGCTCTCGAGTCCGGGTCGGGCCCGAAGTGCGCGCACAGCACACACTCGCGCTGCTTGCGCACGTTGGCCGAGGCCGCGCGGCCGCCGGTGCCTTCGCCGAGCAGCCCGGCGCTGGAGACGGAGCCGACGACGTGCGGCTGCTTGGGCGCCAGGCACTTGCTGCAGACGCAGACGGCACACGACTTGCACGCGTGGCGCTTGCGCAGCAACGAGAAGGCGCTGGAGCACACGGCACAGGTCTTGGGGGCGCTCGGCAGGCCCGCCGGCCCACGCGCGGCCGTGAGCTCGGCCCACTGCGCCACCAGCAGCTTGCGCGCCGCCAGCAGGAAGTTGGTCGAGAACTCGCGGAACTCGAGCCGCATGGAGCGGCGCAGCAGCTCGTCGTCGGCGCGGAAGAGCGCGCGCGCCGTGAGTACGATCTTGCACGAGCCAGCCTCGTCGGCCTCGCGCACGTCCAGCAGCCAGTCCTGCAGGAAGAAGCGGTCCACGCGCTCGTGCGCGCGCGCGGCCACGGACGCGTCCGTGCCGACGGCCGCGACGGCCGCGAGCTTGCGCTGCAGCGCCGCGTCTCCCAGCGCGCGGTCGTCCACGGACCGCCTGTAGACGAAGCCTCTCCTGCGGCGCGGCGGCTTGTTGCTCGGCGGGGCGGCCGTCGGCGGCGGGTCCATGGCCGCGAACTCGCTGAAGGCCACGTCCATGGTGCGCGAGTGCTTGATGAACTTGGTCATGAGGTACTGCAGCGACCAGCGCGGGAACGGAGACCCCGCTGCCGGGTCGTGAACGGCCGCCGCCGGGTCCTGGACGGCGGCCGGCGGCGACTGCGGGCCGGCGATGCGCGCGGCGTGCGTGAGCGCCGTGAAGCGCAGGTTGCGCTGCGTGTTGGCGGCCAGCCAGTAGGCGTCGCGCGGCGTCTCGGGCGCCAGCGCGGCCATGACCGTCTCGAGCGCGCCGGGCACGCGCGTGGCCGCGCGGAACTCGAACTGGCCGGGCAGCCGCTGCTCCTCCTCCTCGCGGGCCTCAAGCGCGTCCACGCTGTTGGACGGCGCGCGCACCCGCGCGGACGAGAAGGACGACGAGAAGGACGACGCCGGCGAGAAGCGCGCCGACCCGGGGCCTGCCCCCGTTCCTGCGGACACCCCCGAGCCTGAGGACGCCACGCGCTTGAACACGTGCACGTCCTGCACGTGGCGCTGCGGGGCGTACAGCGCGCGCGCGTCCTCGGCGTCCACGCGGCGCACCATGCGGTTGGCGTGCGCGCGCACGTAGTCGAGCGTCCCCGAGTGCATGTGGTCGGTCCCCCAGAGCAAACGCTCATACTGGTCCGGGTCGGCGCGGCCCGAGTGGTGGCGGTCCGGGACGGACCCCGCGGGGGACGCCGGGTCCGCCGGAGACGCGGACGCGGCCGGCGGCTCGGGCTTGAGCTTCGGCCGGCCCGCGGCCTTGTCGAGCGCGGCGCGGACGTCGTCCATGGCGGGCGGACAGGCGGAGAGGAGGGCGGGGCAACTGCAAATGCAAATGCAAATGCGCGCGGGCGACCCGATCGGCGACTGACCTGCGGACGGCGGGGACGGCGCGTTTGTAAGTTACCGTTGCGGATGGGCCAGTCACTCTATTGCAACCTGCAAGGGACAGCAAGCTGGCCTTTCTCGCGGCGCGCCGATAGGGATGCGTCATCTCTGCACGGTTCCGCACAAAGAAAGCGCGGGTTGTTTTAAACAGAGACATACTCAAACCGAGACTGGAGAAGTCAGACGAGGTGTTTCAAACGTGGCGACATGTCTTTACGAGTTGGATGTCGACCAGTCGCGAAAGGACGGACACCTAATGCCTCCAACAACGTATACTCCAGCCCAGCTTAATCTGGCCACTAGTCAGAGCGAGAACCGTGACCCGCAGCTCGACCCGAGCATTGGTCGCTCGAAGCTGTTCGGCCGGCACCACCTGTTCCTCGCGAAGACAATACGAGCGTGCCGTGATAACGCGGTTACACTTCGTACCCACCGCATCGATCCTCGCGTGCGCCGGCCTAATGCTTCGATGCACTGACGCCGCGTTCCACCGTCGCCAGTCCGGCGCTGGCCACGGAGAGGCCTGTCAGCTTCGACGCACACATTCTCTTATTGATCTTCAAAATTAATATGAAGTGGACCGCGCCGTCTCGCATCTCTGTCAGCTGTCGACACACCGAGCGAGTGTTGAGCGTGGCACGAATGCACCTCCTTATATGCGTACTCGATATAAACCCATGCGCAGTCGAAGGATGCAAGTCAGTCTATAGTAAATCATGTGCCCTATGGAAATACATAACCGAGTTGAAATGATTCAATGAAGAAACGGTGACCACAGGTGCACTGCACCCTTCGTCTCGGTAGAGATCATGCCCAGCATGATCATGCCGTCAGCCTCCACCACGCCCGCCCTCCATGCACCATGACCCGCCGCTCTATATCCGCAGCGCCTCGTCGACTGCTCGGCGCAGACGCCGTCGCTCATCGTGTCGCAGTCGTGACTCGTACGGCCGCTGCCGTGAATGGTCCGACGTGTGCTCGTCCAGCCGCAAGGTTGCTCATGTTGAAGGCGGCCGGCGGGTGGTCACCGCGCTCCCGCTACACATCCTCAACCTCGTGCTCGCGCGTCCCACTGGCGCCACCGGCGTCCGCCTCTACGTTGCGCCCGTACAGCCACCGCATGACGCGCGACGAGGGCGGCGCGTCCGAGTCGAAGAGCGTGGCGAGCGTCGCCGAGAAGAGCACGAATTGCGCCGCCGTCGCGACCGGAGGGGACGCACCAAGCAGCTCCCGCAGCCGCGCGCCAGCCGCGCAGGCCGTGTACGCGCCGATGGCCTTCATGACGCTCGCGCGGCGCTTCTCGTGCTCGGCCACCAGCGCCAGCGTGGTCAGTGCGCCGGCGAACATGACGGTCGCGCCGTGGTTGGCGCTGGGCGACGCGCACGAAAAGCCCAACGGCACTTGGTACAGCAGCGTCAGACACAGGCACGTGCGCAGGTACTGCTTGGCGAGCGGCGCGAGCGGCGGCCGCGGCCCGCGCAGCCACTGCTTGTACTTGGGGGCGAGCACCGAGAGCGCGTAGATGGGCACGTACAGCCGCGCGGCGAAGCGCATGCCCTCGGACAAGTAGCGCGCGTGGAACTGAGCGCAGTGCTCGCCGCGGTGGAAAACGTCGCAGCGCGAGACCAGTGCGTCCGACGGGATCTCGGCGCGCATGCGCTGCAGCACGCGCGGCGTGAGCACGCAGAGCTGGTCCAGCGACACGAGCTGCGACTTCTGGATGAGCTCCGGCCGGAAGACCCACCAGTAGATGAGCGGACCCGTGGCCAGCGACCCCAGCGGCAGGTCTACTCCACCACCACACACACGCACGCATGGATGCCACCAGCGTTAGGGAACTCCATCAGCCGGTCGCATTCACAACAGCGGCAGCGACGTACGGATGCCAGGGACGTCGGCGAGCGACGGCGCATGCTCTTGCGCGAGCTTGACGGCGGCCTCGACAGCCGCGAAGGACACGAATACGGGCCGCCGGTCGCCGTCCAGCAGGTACAGCGCAACGCTGGCCGCCACCGCCGCCGCGTGCGAGGGCGAGACCCCCGGGACGGCGCCAGTGCGGCCGAGCGCCTCGAGCAGCCGAAAGGAACCCACGAAGCCGCCGAGTGCGACGGCCAGCGAGCTGGGCGCCTTGAGCCGCCGCGCCAGCAGCGACTGCGCCAGCGCCAGGCCGCCCGTCGCCGTCGCGGCGCCAACGGCCGCGTGCGTGGTGATCTCCATGGCCGTCGCCGAGTGCGACTTGGAGGCAATCTGCGGGGTGTTTCGGGGAGTCGACGTGGTGCGTGAAGCCAATGCGCAACGTCAAGTAAGCGTTTAGACATTCTACGTTATACCAGAGGTAGGTGTGGTTTTGGTTCCGCGACTCAAGCAGACTGGAAAATTTTAATTGCATCAGCCCCATATCCATAGCTATCACGATATGAGGGAGGGAAGCGACCAACCACCGCAGATTTTCGCCATTCCGACGACCTCCCAAAACGCTCGATTTCATTCAACAGGAGTCGCGGAGTCATGGGCAAGGGTGCCATAAAATTCATTCGTATGACAGAACTCCCAATAATATTCATGCATATAAGATCACTTTTAAAAATTATCCTAAAACCAGTTTTGAGAATACTCAATCAGTGATGCTATCAAATTTAGAGGGATCTTAGCTTCCGTTTGAGCCGCTTCGCGCAAAAATAGTGGGAAAAAAACTCTAGCAAGTGAAGGTGACCACTCGGACAATTTAAAAGAAAGAAGAATATTTTTATTTTATTTTTTTTACACTTCAAACGACGCGCTTTCGAATGGGTGTGGTTAAGCTCCGCTTCAGTCTGCACGGCAATCAAAATTGATAATCAAATTGGGTTTCCGAAAGTTTACAGATCTCTGCGTTATCCAAAAGTATCACTAAAATGACAGGGTTTGTTCAAATGTATTCATAGCCGTACTAGATGCGGCGTGCTCCACAACTGCTTTATTTCCCTCGTCGCTCTTCCTTTTGCGCACGGCTTCTGCTTTCTCCCGACGCGGTCGCTTAATGCCCCTGGCGCTCTCTTTGACGAGGTCGGTTGGCTTCTGGTACGTTGGGCCGCCCGTGTATTCAGCTAAAACGAAAGGCAGCACCTTTCTGTAAATGTCGATGATCAATTCAGCGTTGGTCAGGGGTCAGGGGGCTTTAGGATGGTGCTCATGGCTGCGAATCGCGCCTCCTTTTTGATGTTTTTAAAACCACAGGTATCGACCCGCGCACTTTGGGACCTAATCCTGCACTTTTTCAAATTGATGGGATTTGTCTTGACCTTCGAAATTGAACGAGTCAATCTGTCATAACGTATATTTTTATCATCTCCACCCTGAGGAAGATATAAATTTATTACTGTAATTATCTCATGCAAAATTTATGAGTTGCCATCTCAACCTGTGCTTATTTATTACCTCATTTGGCTAATAAAACTGTGAATTGTATTTCGACAAACTCCCACATCCACAACGGAAACGAACGAACAAATGACCACCAAGCTCTCAATTGTGGTTGGTGCAACTTGTTCTCAAACCACACGACACCGCTCCCCTTAATGCTCATTCCGCAAAATACCCGCGCCATTGTCACCCTTACTTCCACCAATTTGTCACCCCCTCCCCCCCCCTCCCCCGTCCTCGTGCACGTTACTCAACCTTATCCAACACGCAGATCACCGAGTTCTACTTCCAGCCGTGACGCGACCAGTATGACGAGGCCATTCTTGAGTACTTTCGGTGTCATTGTGATGTGGTCCAGAAGCGGGTTAACGGCACGGGGTACACTATCCTCATGCACCATGTCCGCCGCGAACATCTAGCTTTTGTTGACGATATGATTGTGACGACGCCGAGTGAGACGGGCATGGCGGTCCACAACGAGATCCAGTCCGTGCAGAATCTGGACGAAGCTCGACGTTCGTTTTGGTAAAGCGGTACTTCGATCTCCTCGACTTCTTCGACGCCAAGGACGCCGACCTCATCGATGGACTCGCGTTGGCCGCCGCCAACCAGCGACTTCGCGAGCTGTTGGCAGTTCTCAAGGACGTTAAGTCGATGTCAAGGACGATGCAAGGCACGGATGTTAACCTGCTTGCCATCCGCGTGTGGTTCGACGAGCTGATCAAGATGGGTTCGCGGAGTATCTCGGCAAGGTCGCTTTGAGCTTGCGATGATCCATTACTACAGCCAGTATATCACTGTTATCGCCTGGAGCTGACATTATGCACAGCCCAAGCTTCGAGTTGGCGTGCGTCTGGGTGCTCAAGAGAAAGGCAAACCTTGTGACCCGCACTAAAAGGACCGCGCTCGAATAGTTCCCCGTGGTGCCTGCCCCGATCAGTGACTCGTACGCGACCATCACCGATGCGCACGAGTATTTTGTGCAGCGGCTGGAGAAGCGCCGTCGGCTGAATGTTGTCACCCCGACGTACGTCTCAGTACGTTATATCCCACCCACGTCGAACATGACTGTGAGTGAGTCCGATGCTGTGACTGGCAGAAAAGCCGAGCCTCAATAGCGTCAGCATTACGATGTGTATCCACGACATATCGGAGATGGCTTAATGCTGGCGGCAAGGTTGGGGGGCTGCACTTGTCCAACTCAACGACTCTACAAGGAAGCATCAATTCGTCGCCACCCCCGCCATATTTTGCACTTTCTGCCAAGAAAAAGTGGCGCTGCTGCAAACACTACCAGTATGCGACGGGAGTCACACAGCACAGTACACGGAAGAAGTGTGTAGTCGTAAATCAGCGACGCGTACTGAAGTGATAGAACAAAAGGGAAAGATGTTTTTACCAAATAGACAAGAGGTTTGTATTGATGTGATATAAATGCAGGAACCATCGTGAACTGTGGAAATTGGAGACTATTTATTCTTGGTGCCCTGTCGGAAAAAAGGAACTTTCAGAATGGGGTGGATCCTACGGTAATTATAACGCCTGATAATGGCCGGGGTACCCGGCTTATTGATCCCGATTCACGTGGTAGGGGCCAAAACCTTCCATTTCCACTTTCCACGTGGTGCTGCGTGCGGGCATGTCGCACCAAAAGCACGTTTGCATACAGATGACAACCTGCGAGAGTTTGTACCTGTGAAAAAGTGGGCAAGTTTTGACATATTTTGACATACCGTGATTTGGGGAGAAACCTGGGTATGCAGTTAAGACACCAAACTACGGTACTCCTCCCCGCAGTGGGGGGGAGAACCTCTTTCATTGGATACACCTGTTGGCGAACATACATTGTGTGACATGTGCAAGCTCGAAAACATCCA